>LT728043.1:41813-65681 GCA_900157175.1 Oithona nana
TTTCAAACCCTGAAAATACATTTTTGAAATAACTCGTCAAATTGCAGTGAAAAGAAATTTTTATGTAGTAACTTGACCTAACCTACGTTATTTTGACAAGTTTTTTTTTTAAGGGTTAACTTACGTTTATGGCCAATGTGCTATTCCCGGAATCCAATTGAGCCGCAATTTTCAAAGGATAAGAAAAAGCATGAGCGTCATTGTTGAAATCGAATATTTCAAAAGACAACAACCTCTTTTGTCCACTTTTCTGTCGATGACCTTCTCGATGAAGTCTTTGAATTGTCTCCAAATAAGTTTTGACATCTTGTGCGGCAGGCACTAAATTGGAAATTATTTTTCTTCTGACTAATCCATCACAAATCCTTTGGAATCTTTCCATTTTGCCACGTTGTAAACATCGACTGATCTTCATCAATGCCATTTCATCACTACGATATTTCTTCATTCGACCCATAAAATCAGCTTCTAATTTAGGTTTTTTGTTCATCGATGCCATTTCATAAGCTTGCAAAAAATAGTGGTAAATCATAGACTTGACCAAGTCTCTGTTGCCGAGGAAAATAAATGGATTTTCCAAGTTTTCCATATTAGATTTCACTTCAAAAATGTCTGGATGATTAGAAGGAAACGGGTGTTGCATTCCTTTCAAATGTCGATCATGTAATTGCTTTACGTTCCAATGGGGTAGCATTGTAGCTAACGTATCTCTAAGATCGAACAAAGCCTTTGTAGTTTCTTCATTGGAATACGAATACGGAATGTATTCCTCGACCTTTTTCTTTCCCGTCGTCACCATTCTGCAAAGAAATGAAAAGTTTTTTTAAGAAGCTGCAGAAATGAGGAAATTTTTCAATGTGCGATTACTATTGACAAATTGTAAGCCTACTGATCTAGCCGCGACTAAAATGGAATTTTCAGTGCAATACAATTGTTGTAGTCCATCAATGGCCGTCACAATAGGTAAATTATGTCTCATGCTTGCACTTTCATAATCACACAGATATTGATAATTTGGAAACGCTTGGCCATGTTTAACGTTATTTTCAAGCGCTTCAGTCAGTTGTCGAATATCATTGTAGCCTAAATTGACTCCTTGGCCGGCTAATGGGTGAACTCGATGTGCTGCATCGCCAATAATGGCCGCATTTTTGCTCACATATCTGTCAGCTTTGCCTAAACCCAATGGAAACATTGCCACATTTTCAACTTTGACAGCTTTGGGAGGAGGCAAGGCAGTGATGGCAGATTCTTCTGGACTTCTGAATGGCCTTAGAAATAGTCCCAAACTTGAATTTAAACTGTCTATCATTGGACTTGGTTCGTAGGCTTTGTTTAATTGATAATTCAATTCACTAGCAAAAGCCTCAGGATCTAAATTCTTGACACTTTTAGCCTTTGCTGTTGGTAATGTCCAGACCAAAGACACTTTTTGCTTTCCTAGAGGAAGTAATGCAATAGGTCCTGTAGGCATGAATTTCTGGAAAGCAATGTCATCACGAGCTTCGTTTTCTTCCAAGGTCACCGTTCCAACCACACCAAATTGACCATAATCCTTTGAATCATAATTAGATCCCATCGCTTTACGTATCGTAGAATTGACCCCGTCGGCACCTATAACTAGATCCGTTTCAAGTACTTGTCCATCTTCCAGTTGCAATTGTGCTCTTGACTGTTCTAGATTGCAACTATTCAATTTTGCTCCATAGATCACTTGAAGATTTTCGCATTCATCGGCGACTTCTTCTAAAGCTTTGAGAACTAAATCGTTTTCAATGATATGGGCGATAGGCTTATCGCTTGATTTGAATTCGATATTTGACGGGGAACAATGGTCCCATACAAACATTTTATGGAATGGTTTCAAGCGAGGAATTCTTTTCCAAACACCGATGGATTCGAACAACTTTTGGGTTCGTGGATTCAAGGCTACAACACGGTTACTATACTTGGTCGCTTTAGCGTCAAATCCATTTAAAGAGACTTTTTTGGATGCTGATTCAAGCAAGCATATCTTTTTAGAAGACATCCATGGACTCAATGCTAGTTTTGATGCTAAACATGAGCCAACGAGTCCTCCGCCAACGATCACGATGTCAGCAAAGTGCTTCTTGCTGGAAAAACTTCGCTTGGCAATCTTCAACATTTTCTTCTGCTTTGACTTTATAAGAAACACAAAATGATGTTCATTCTTGATGAATCCTTTCCTTGTCCAGAACGAAGACAAATCTTTGATTTTCTAAAAATGACAGAAATGAATTTCTGAAAATTGCACAACAATTTGTATTTGTAAACAAACCAGTTCAACAACGAAAAATAAGGCCAAAAATAACTAAATGTCAGTTACAATGATTTATTGAATACCTATGATAATTTTAACTTTCAACATCTGCAACTAAACCAAAGTTTCATTTTACTAAACATTTTTTCATATCCTAAAAAATGTTTGATTTTGCAAGAACTTTAAAATTATGCTGAATTGACTTACGTCGATCTGTTTTTCACCTGGAGAAATTTATGTTTGTCTTTGGAAACAAAACGAAATGATGGGAGCCGGTGCCAAAGCCATCGAAGATACAGAAACCCCCAAACCGGCCTCAGGGGCCAATGCCCCACAAGTGGCCTTAGAATTCACTAACGTCCAAATAAAATTCCGCATAGTACAACAAAACGATCCTGTAACGGACGAATATGACCTTTTCCCAACCTTAGATCCTTCTGCTCCATCCAACAGGTAAGCTTAGCAAATCTGAAAAAAAAGGCCAAATGAAGAAAAATTTCCAATTTCAGGAGTTTGATGCTACAAAAGAGATTGATGAAAAGGACACAGACAGCAAACAATACTTTGTCCGGTTACATTGGCAGTTCGACGTCTGATCGGTCCGAACGTAGCAATGACAACCAAAGTGTCAAATCAGACGGAAATAATAGTGAAACTAGCGACAAAAAGTCTGGTTCAGGAGGCAGTGGAGGCTCCAACGCAAATACTAACAAGCCAATGAAAAATTGTCCAATTTGCAAAAAGGCCTTTACGAAGGCCACTGTTCTCAAAAAGCATATCATGTCACACTCCAATGCCAAGCCCTTCAAATGTCAAATTTGCAACATGGGTTTTTTTCAAGAATGCAATCTCAAAAGACACATGCTTTCACACAATTTACAAGAGTCTAGTGGTGAACCTACGACCAAAAAAGTCAATGGAAACCACCAAAGTCTTGTAAAAACTACCAGTACCAAAGCATCACCAACGCCTCCTGTTTTAGTTCGATCTCCTGCAAGTCTTCGATCTCCCGCAAATGTTGGAGCAGCTGTTCGATCTCCGCCAAGTGTCGGACCAGTAGTTCGATCTCCTCCAAGTGTAGGAGTACGATCCCCTGTAAATCCCGGAGCAGTGGTCAGGTCTGGTCCTCCAGGTTTTAAAGTTCGATCTCCCAATGCGTCCAGATCTGCTCCATCCGCACCGTAAGTTTTTTTCAGCTAAAATAATTGTATTTTTTCTCGTGAATTGAAAGTAGTCAAACAGTTCAACACACTTGTGTTTTCACGATTTTTCGACAAGGTTGATAATTTTTTGGCTATTTCAGGATGAATAAATGTTCAATATGTGGCAAGCAGTTTTTGACCCCAGCTAACTTAAAGGCACACTTGATCTTCCATCGCGGCAACAAGAGTTTCAAATGCTCCATTTGTGGCTCTAGATTTGCTCAGAAATCCAATCTGAACAAGCACATGGCCTTGTCACATGCAGAACACCATCAACAACAACAGCAACAGCAGCAGCAGAAGCAAAATGTTCCACATTTCCTTCCAGTAATAGATTCGATCCATGGATCAGTCCAGGATGAAGAGCCAATGCTACTATTAGAGGACGATGAGGAAGACCTAGTGAATAGCGTTGCATAATCAGAACAGCATTTTTTTACATCAAAAGTATAGAACAAAAGTACTTCCAAACATAATTGTATACTATACAATGTATAAACAAAGAATTGTACAAGGAAAATTGAAATTGTATTATCGAATAAGATGTCTAAGACTGAAGACTCCATGTATAAAAGTACTCAGGGTCCATTTCAAAGTGGTCTTAACATTCAATTGGTGATAAATGCCAGCTAAGAAAAAGGCCAAAATAGCTTCACCAGCATGGATTATCATGCAGTAGTAGAAGAAATTCCATATAAAATCAGGGTACGTTTGAGCGAAATCGTGAAGAAGTTTGCCATAAGGTCCGAATTGTGGCAATATTTCAGGCTTCAATGCCATCACTGGAATATGTCCAAAAAGTCCAATTAAGATGGCAATTGTCAAAATTGGGTTTGGCTTGACAAAGAAATCTTTTGTTAATTGATTTTGGTCCATTACAAGATAATATGCTCCTGAATCCTGATAACAAAATACTGAACAAATATTTGTTACAAGACAAATGACAATCATAAGCTACTTATCGTTTCGTTTTCCACAAACCGGTTTGAAACTTATGTAAAATAATGGCAAAGTGGAGAAAAAATATCCCAGATTTACTCAAAAGACATTTATTTTTAACCCAAGGTGGCTTAGAAACGGACTTTATCTTCAATAAAGGATATGATTTGCCTTACTTTTCAAGTTTTCATTTGCTTGAATCTGCCCAAGGAACGGAAGCATTGACAGATTACTACGCAGAATTTGCCACTTTGGCCTTGCAAAACGGATTCGGATATGTCTTGGAAACTGCAACTTGGCGAGCAAGTAAGGATTGGGCTCGTCTATTAGGCATGAGTGAACAAAAACACGAGGAGTACCTGAAAAAATCTCTTCGTATTGCACAATCAGTTCGTTCCAAATTGGAAGATTCCAAAACTTCTCCGATGATTTTGAGTGGAAATATTGGACCAAGAGGTGATGGATACAATGCAGATGTCAAAATGACAATTGGTCAAGCATTTGAGTACCATTCTCACCAAATCGGTATATTCGCTCAAGCCAATGCAGATATTGTCACTGCAGTCACCATAACCTACCCTGAAGAAGCTATCGGTATTACCAAGGCAGCCCAAAGGTTCGACGTACCTGTAGTGATTGGGTTTACGTTAGAAACAAACGGAAAATTACCTTGTGGTATGAGTCTTCAAGAAGCTATTGAAATGGTTGATGATGCCACTGACAATGGAGTTTTGCATTTCTTGATCAACTGTGCACACTTGACTCATTACGAACATGTTTTACAAAGTGGTGGCAAATGGGTTCAAAGAGTGGGAAGTGTGCTAAGTAACGCTTCTCGAAAAAGCCATGAAGAATTAGATGCATGTAAGGAATTAGATGATGGTGATCCAAAGGAATTTGGACAAGAACATGCTAAATTAGTCAAGATAATGCCACAATTGAGGATTATCGGAGGCTGCTGTGGTACAGATTTACGCCATGTTAGACACTTTGTCAATGCCTTTGAAAATACAAATTGAATAAAGAAAAACGTAGTACTATATTTATGGTAACAAAAGATCAAAGGGGCGTATAAACTATTTGCAAAGGCATGAAATCAATTTGCAGGGGTCCTACTAAGGGCAAGTATAATATTTATGACGAAGCGGCCTTTTTGGTTGCATCGCCTGAAGTCGTTGAGGGTAAAATATTGTCCTTGTTCTTGGCCATTTCCAACTGTTTGACACGAGCATATGCTGCACTGCCAAAGAGTACCACAGCGTTGGATGTCCACCACCAAAAACTCTTGACTTCTGCGTTGAGTTGAGTAGCCAATACGGTTTGAGCGGCAGCTTTTGCCGTTCCGGATATGTTGTGAGTCAATGGGGAAGTCACCTATAAATATGAAAGTTGACATAATTCTGGCAAGTTATTTGGTATGACAAACTTACCTTGACTTGCATTCCAGTTACGTAACCTATAGCACACCCAAACACTCCTCCAAGTGTCATTAGAAACCAAAAAGTCCCAGAAAAAATGCCTTCGAACTCCATAACCACTGGGAATTCTTGAAAGGCAATCATCATAGGAATGAAAAGGAGCATAGCGTTGACATTATTGTAAAAAGTCAACAGCCAAACATTGTTATCCACCACTGGCAAAATTCGTTTGATGTAAATTGCATACAAAGAGACGAATACAGATGCTAATACTCCATAGATAGTACCACTTAGTGAAAAGGTTCCGGTATCACTTTCTTGATCAACGCCTAACCAGAATCCTAGGATTATGACAATGCAGCAGATGATGGAACTTAATGACGTCTTTTGACCCAATACGAGGTAGGTAAAGACAACATTGAAGACGGTGGTAAGAGATCTTCCAATGTAGTAGAATGACACGCCAACGTTCTTTAGGCATAAGTTGTTGAAGGTAATCATGGCCACGAAAACCACCGATAGTGGCAGGACTTTTTTCAAAGTCTGAAAGGAGATAAAATATTTCATGAAAAAGTAAGTCGTGGTTGACAAGTAGCACTTGTGCTTCAACGCATTGACACCGTCTGTTAAAAGAGATTAAAAGTTGCATTGAATGTAGGAAAATATGTCACAATTGTGGCTTTCTCCTATTGATTTTCATACACTTTTGTCTGTCCTAAACAAAAGACTCTTTTGTTCCCTTCAACGTTGGTCAATGGTCAACATTATTCATATAGAGATTCTGAGACATACCTGCAAAGAAATGTTGATCTGTGTACAAGAAGTAGGTTCTTCCTGTTTTGAAGGAAAGGATACGATAGCATAGCAGACTGCGGCAGTTACGACGCATTGGAAACAGGTGACGAACAAGGGAGCATCCACGCTGACTTGACCACTCAAAAGAGATTTGTTCAAAAACACGAGCGTAATAGAGACAAACCAGTACAAGGCCACCACAAACAAGATCTTGGTGTACCTGAAAGCAGAGAGTTTCTGTTAGTCTCCTGACGATATTATTGTCTTTACGGTACCTTTGGGCTAAGCTTCCTGGCTGCATTTTGGGCTGGGTATCTGATAATTGCCTCATCAATTTCTTCAATTTTTCAGTGTTTGGATTCGGTTTTCCTTCCATAGTTTCTATTTTCTCTCCATCATGATCAACGGTCATAGGGGAATCCTCAAAGTTGTAATCAATGCGCTTTACGATGAATAACTGTGATTTTTCGGGCACTTTGCGGACAATTGGTCACCAACCTTTTCTTGTCAAATAGTTGTTTCCTTTACAGAACAGTATTGAATCGGGTCAATCATAAAGTACAGCAGCAGTTTTTGCCTTTTGTATACTTGTTGCTTTGTTTTAGTGTTTTACTTTTGTTCGGAACTTTTGACAGAATTTGACTGAGAGAAACAGAAAATTTGACGTCAATTTGCTGAGTACAAAACAAAAGCACCGAAGCACTATTATTCAGGCAATATTTCTATTTATAAGGAGGATAAAGACTAAAAAGTTCAACAAGTTTCAATTTTAATTGACCTTTTACTTATTGATTTTCAATAAAAAAAATTATTTTTGAAAGGATTCAAGAAGAAACAGAAAATTTGACGTCAATTTGCTGAGTACAAAACAAAAGCACCGTAGCACTATTATTCAGGCAATATTTCTATTTATAAGAGGAGGATAAAGACTAAAAAGTTCAACAAGTTTCAATTCCAATTGACCTTTTACTTATTGGTTTTCAATAAAAACTGATTTTTTTAAGGTTTCAAATATTTTTGTTTTATTTTGGTACTAAGTTACATCTAAGGTGAAATAGAAATGGAGAGTAGGTTCATTTTCGATCAAGTAAATACGGCATATTTTCGTTGACACGTTTTCACAGATTTTTTTTCAAAATCATGAGTATTTCAATCGAAATACGCGAAAACGAGCAATATGCATCTGTGGATTATTGGAACAATCGCTACACTAGTGAAAGTGAATATGATTGGCTCGGAGACTATGAAGTTTTCAAAGATTTGATACATAAACATGTGAAATCGTCAGACAAGATCTTGATGGTGGGCTGTGGCAACTCCCAACTAAGTCAACAAATGTACCAAGACGGATATGAACAAATCGTTAGCACAGACATATCAGAAGTTTGCATTGAAAATCAGAAGAAAACATTTCCCCACTTGTCATGGCAAGTTGCCGACATCACTCAATTGCCTTTCGATGATAAGTCCTTTGATATTGTGATTGAAAAGGCAACCTTGGACGCTCTATTGGTCGGTGAGAAATCTCCTTGGCATCCGTCAGATGAAGGACAAGAAATCATGGAAAAATCTTTGAGTGAAATCAGTCGTGTATTGAAAAGACAAGGTCGATTTCTATCTTTGACATTTGCTCAACCTCATTTTCGAAGCCCTTTTTATGCTCAAGAAAAGTATGGTTGGAGTGTTGATTATGAGACTTTTGGGTCTGGATTTCACTACTTTTGTTTCATCATGACTAAAGGACGACCACTACAAGGCCAAGTGACTATTGCTTCAGAAGTCTCCAAATTGACTCTGAACTCGACGGAAACTTACAGTTCAAGTGATGAAGGGGAAGATTTTACCTCCAGATTAGATTTGAGTTTCGAATCAGGTCCATCCAGTTTTGCTTCTGTCGAAGAAGACTCATCTAAAAAGTGAAACTTTGCGAAAAGAAGTCTTCCATATGCAATCTGACAAATCAATTAGCTCAATGCTTTTATTCATGAATTTCAATACACCATAATCAGTATATTTTTACTCTATAGTTATCATATTGATTGATTTGTTTTGCCACTTTCGCACTGCATTAGGATCCGGATATCTGATAAAATATTCGTCTTGCTTCTTCATCAAAAGTTTTCTGGTCTTTTTTCGCATTCTATTCCGTCTCCTCTTCAATCGTACTTTGATGGCTTTGCTGATGATCTCCAATATGAATACAATCGCAGTTACCCCAAACAAGCATGACATCACAATGAAGATCAAGACTACTTGTCCAACTGATAAAATCATCAAATCCGATCCGGATCCACCAGTGCCTGGAATCCCTTTGCCCTGCCATTTCAATGCCAGGTAATCCATCAAGCCAGATTCGGTGATATCTGTTTGTATTCTCCTGAACATGGGTGCCAATGGACTATTCTTTGTCACTGCATTGGAAAAGTAATTTGCTCTTTCTTTAGCAAAAACTTTGATTGACTGTTGCCAAAATGGGTTGGCCTTAAAAAAAAAAAGAAAACGTTTGATGTAATTCAAAATCTGATTTTTCTTTTTGTCAAATTGAAACACTATCAGAGCATCACACTGTTCGAAATCTTCATTTTTTGTCCAAACATTCAACTTTGATTTCCCGAGAAAATTGTCGATTTTTTTTGGGTGAAAAATTCGTGAAAATGTTGTGGTTTTGGACTTTTTAGCTGTTGACAACTTTGATTTCATGAAAAACTCGTGAAAATGTTGGGGTTTTGTCAATATTGAATTTTTGGACAAAAAATTGACTTTTCGAATAGTGTGACTATCAGAGCATGACAGTTTGACGATTTTTTTCGAAAACGTGAATCTTACTTGAAAATGACCTTTCAAAGCTGCATCTGCAAGATAAAGTACAGACTGTTCAGATCGTAACATATTCAGCCCATCAGCAATAGTGTCAAAAACTGCTTCTTCAGGTTCATTATTGATCCTATCAAGAAATTCGACGTAAAGTGGATCTCCAGCAAAGGCTCTAGCTTGGAAAAACACTTCTTCTCCGGCACGTGTCTTCAATTTCCAGGTGGGATATTCTTCCATGACATCTTCTTTATTAGTAAAGGGAATAGAGATTTCAGATGTGAAAAACATGGTCAATGCTCCTCCGTAGTACGAATTCAAGAGTTGGTAAAATATTCCACCAGTTATACCCACAATAATGTAACTATCTGTGCTTGAATACCTTTTGACCAGAATGAAAGGGAACAAAAAGGCAAAAGTTAAGCCAACGAAAGTGGTTAAAATTCCTTTCCATGCATCTTGAGTAAAAGGTCTGATGAATAGTCCCATATCAATTTCAGGCATTTTGGGTTCAATGACAAGCATCATTTGATTGAAACCGGTCTCATAAAACTCCACCAGTTCAAATCTGTCAGCGATCCAAAACCAAGAACTAATGCTTGTCATGAACTCTTCATTGATGATCCCACCGAAAACGCCACCAAAAGTTCCGTTTCTACTGAAGGGTCCGGAGATCTGTGTGACACCCCATCCGTGATTATCTTGGGGTTTGACTGTAGTCCATGTGCAATTGAGTAAAGCACAACTGACATCTTGCAATTGAGCTAAAAGTCCACTTGTTTTACAATTTTTGCCATTTTGGCAATCATCAATGAGCAAAAATGGGGGGAAATCCAAGGCAATATTTTCAATGACTAAACCTTGCAAATCATAAGTTTCATAATAATTTTGGCTTTTTTTCAATAGTTGTAAAATAACTTTTGGAGAGGGAGCCACAGTAATGACTTGCCATACTTTTTTATGGTCAATCACATAAAAATAGGAATTGCGTCGGACATTTTCAAGTATGCTTGTAATCCTTGACATTTGTATTGAATTTTGTCCAATATTCAAAAGAATGCTTGATTTTCTTCTGGTTTTTGTGACGAAGGCAATGATTGATTCAAACTTGGTCAATTCATCAATCAAAATCAGAAATGTATCTTCGTACATGTACCTAGATAAAAAAGAAAGATTCCGTTTCATCACCATTTTTAGAACAAATTCATAGACAAATTACCCAAATATATTAGGAAAAGTCTTCAATTCTCTCACTCGTAATTTTTCATAAATTACTTTCAGATCACATGAATTTTTACTGGAATTAATGACACTAATATATTTCAAGCCTTTGACCACACAAAAATCAAGTAGAGTATCTAAATTTGTGTCACTTTTCGTCGGACAATTCATCACCAAAATGAACAGTAATAATAGAAGTCCTTTGCGTCCCATAATGCTAACGTAACTGACAGACGGACAAAATGGTAAGGAAGGGGCCTTGTGTCCTTTTTTCCATACAGAGTGTTTCAAAGAAAGCTTTTTTGTCCCTTGTGTGCCAAATAAATCTTGCAGTTTATAGGAAACCCGAAGGCCAATATTTCCTTTGCTGTGCCAAAAATTGGGCTTCCGCCATGACTTCCTTATCGACCATTTGAACAGGTATGCGATGGGGTAGATATTCCATTTTGGGAGGTACATCCAATTCCAAATTGACCAAAGCCACTTGTTCATCTGCGAAACAAATTTCAATTTAAAGCATACTGGTACTCTAAGTACTTATTTGTCCTTAGTAGATGAAGTGATAAATGAAAGCAATAAAGTATCAATAATTCAAACGAGGTGGCACTTCTGGGGGTATCATCATTTGTCCATTTGGGTCATAACTCATTGTGCTGATTGTGCAATTTCATGCTTGCTTTCTTAATGAAAACCAACGTTTGTTTGACTTATTAAAAATGAATTCATCAGGGTGATTTTTAGACATTCATATAAATATGGGCATAAACTGTAAAGTACCATTTAGTATTCATTGGAATTTTTTTCAAATAGATGGCCCACCAATTACTTTTAACGAGAGGCCTTTCAGTACTTTTGCTTTCTCATAATGAAATATGAATCATACAAAAATGATTGAGTAAATAAGTACATACCTGTCTGAAATTGTCGCAAGTCAGCTTCATGTATCCAATCTTGAGACCTGACATTGCCTTTGCCTCCTGTATGAATTGCGTCCATCGAGACAGTTCTCCGGAAGTCCAAGGTTCTCAAGTTCTTTTTATTGCCTTGATGATCTGGGTTCTTATTTGCTCCACTACCCATATGGGAAATATCACTGACAGCGTACAACTTTTTTGCAATGTCACGACTAACCAGACTGTCGATAATGAATTGTAAGTGTGGAGTGGCTTCGAAAGCCTTTTCTAAGCTGTCTTGATTGAAAACGAGTACTTCACATTCGGTGATGGCCTCAATAGAAACCTTCAACACAGAAAATTAGAAAATGCGAGCTTTCTTAAATCAGAAAATATTTCACCTGATAAGTAGAAAATGGTTGACCATATTGGCCACATTTCCACTCGATAGAATTGATGAATTCAAGTGGTTGTAGAGCTTGCAAGAAGAGACCATCACACCTTACTGTCATCATGCCTGATATCAACACGTACAACTTATTTTCGACAATACTACGATGTTCTTGGCTGAAATGTTGTCCAAAAGAAAAGGTCTCGATTTTGGCTTCCTTGATCAATGTTTTGTAGTCCTGAAATCACATTTTCAAAATCAGTCTGAATGTAACTTTTAATTTCTTACCTTTTTAGTAATCATGAATGGCTTGAACACAAGTTCATAGTGGTCTTCCAAGTATTTTGGCAAAAAGGTTGGAAAATGTTTCTTGATCAATGCCAAAACATAGCAGAGATTAATAATTAGGAAACAACTGTTCCAAAAGAAGAAGTCTGGAGCAAAGCAAATCAATTCTGAAGCCCAGAAAAGCAACATAAATAATCCAAGACAGACAAGGAATTTCAGCGTTAGCAGTCCATAATCAAAGCTTTGAGGAACTGCAAACCCAATGCCAATAACAGAATTAGCGGCATGAAACATTCCAGTGAATGTTCCATTCCATAAATCACAATAGGCGGTCATATTTTTTCCCACCGCAGCTGTAGAAACAGACACAAAACAGAAAGCAGCTGCTGCTGCATTCTGGAAAATAGAAAATTGAAACTTTTGGCACTTGTCTTTGTTGGCAAAATGACAGTACATACTTCTTTATTCTTTATCTACATCTTCTTTGGTACATTGGCAATAATGGGTTTAGGTCTGGCTTTAAAAATGAGTTTGGTCCGGATGATGGTTTGCACTTGATATTCTGTTTCTTGGCCTTGATTGACTTTGGTCATGACTACTAAAGGTTTTTCTAATTTGACTGATTTACCATAGAGAATATGGTGTCCAATGATCAAAATGGGAGTAAAATTGTCTTTGGTAAAATGCATATCACCAATGAACTTTCCACTCAAATCCACATCTGTGCCGAGTCTGGATTCAAGATCACCTTGCATTTCAATCAAGGACAGCTCTTGGCCTTGTTCTGTCTTCCTCACAAATATCTGCATGATTCTAATTCACTTTTATCTAAGAAATTCTAAAAATTCAAAATCTTGACTTGTGGTTTTGTTTTGGTCTGTAAAACCCGCGAAAATTCAAGTTTTGGAAAGGTTTGGTGATTTCTTATCTAACGTTGCGCTCACGGAACTTTGTTTACGTAAATGGACTCGTGGACTGAACTGAAGTGAAATCGCATAGTGACACAATTTTAATTTTGAGTGAACTTTGTTATCTTAAAACAGCTTCAAAATGTCCGTCGCCAACGCATTAAAAGAAGGAATTTTCGTTGTGGCAGCCAAAAGAACTCCATTTGGTGCTTTTGGTGGCTCATTAAAAGCTTTTAGTCCCACTGACCTTCAAGCATTGGCATCCGCTGCAGCACTCAAGGCTGGAAATATCAACCCGGAGATTGTGGATTCTGTTCATATTGGCAACGTTTTAGCATCATCTGGTCCAGACACCCCTTATATTTCAAGACATGTCTCTTTAAAAGTTGGTCTAAGAACCGAAATTCCTGCCTTGACAGTCAATAGGTACTTGACAATTACGAAATCTTTGTTTAACAACAACTAGAATTACAATTTTTCAGGCTTTGTGGTTCAGGATTTCAATCTATCATCAATGGTGTTCAAGACATTGTCGTCGGTGATGCTAATGTGGTCATGACCGGTGGATCAGACAACATGAGCGCATGTCCCTACGCCGTCCGTGACATCCGTTTCGGCACAAGACTTGGCTCAGATCCCAAATTGGAGGACATGATGTGGGCATCATTAACAGACTTGTATTGCAAAACTCCCATGGGTGTCACTGCAGAAAACTTGGCCGAAAAATACTCTCTGACTCGCGAAGAAGTTGACGAATTTGCCATTAGATCCCAACAGACTTGGGGCGTAGCCAACGAAAAAGGTGTCTTTGCCGATGAAATTGCTCCCGTAGAAATCAAAACTAGGAAAGGAGTTGTAGAAATGAAAGCCGATGAACATCCTAAGCCCCAATCGACCGTAGCAAGCATCAGTAAACTACCCACAGTTTTCAAAAAGGGAGGCGTTGTCACTGCTGCCAGTGCCTCTGGAATTTGTGATGGAGCCGCATCAGTCATTGTTGCTTCCGAAGCTGCTGTCAAACAACATGGACTCACTCCTCTTGCCAGAATCGTCGGATATGGTTTAGCCGGTTGTGAGCCCACAATTATGGGCATTGGACCCGTACCTGCCATCAGAGGACTCCTTGACAAATCTGGTGTTGCTCTAGACGCTATTGACCAAGTTGAAATCAATGAAGCTTTCGGTGCTCAAACTCTTGCTTGCGCCAAAGAACTTGGAATTCCTATGGAAAAACTCAACACTTGCGGAGGTGCCATTGCTCTTGGCCATCCTTTGGCAGCTTCCGGATCCCGTATCAGTGCTCATCTAGTCCACAAATTGAGACAAAATGGCGAAAAGTATGGTCTTGGATCAGCCTGCATTGGCGGTGGACAAGGCATCGCTATTCTGTTCGAAAAAGTCTAATCAATGCAAAATAAAATGGAGAACATTAGAAATTTAGAAAGCTAAGGAAAAATAGTAAATTATATCACTTTTTATTGCAGATGAGTGGAGCGTTGACTTGTATCACCTGTTCGGTGGCTTTCAAGGAAGCTACGGACCAAAGAGATCACTACAAAACCGATTGGCATCGATACAACTTGAAACGTAAAGTGGCTGAACTGGCACCAGTCAGTGAAAAAGCCTTCAAGGATCGAATGGTCAAACACGAAGAACAAAGAAAAGTGCTGGATGGCGAAACCAAAAGGGTCACAGGTTATTGTGTTGCTTGTTCGAAAAGTTTTGCTACTGAAAAGGCGTATGAAAATCATCTGAAATCGAAAAAGCATTTGGAGGCAGCCAAAGCCTTTGCTACTAAAGCTAACAAAGAAGAAATTGAACTCAACAGAAGAAATAGGCAATTAAGGTACGTTTTGAGAAATAACTCGTCAATTTGAAATGATATCCTGGCTATGTCGCGCGTACAGTTGTCGTTTAACGAGATTTCAAGGTTTGTCTTATTTTTCAGTCAGAGTCAAGATGTTGAAATGGAGAGCGATGGCGAAGACATTGAAGAAGTAGACTCTGATGAATGGGACGAAGAAGACATAATCCCAACCACTGATTGTCTGTTTTGCACCCACCACTCCAATAATATGGACAAGAACATTGTACATATGAGTGAAAAGCATTCATTTTTCCTACCTGACCTTGAGTTCATTACTGATCTCAATGGGTTGATGGACTACTTGGGTGCCAAAGTTGGACAAGGCAAAATGTGTTTGTGGTGTAGTGACAAAGGCAAAGCTTTTAGATCTTTGGATGCGGTGAGGAAACATATGATGGATAAAGGACACTGCAAATTGGCCTTTGCCGGAGGTGATGCTATCGCAGAATTCGCCGATTTCTATGACTACACCAAAACCTATCCTGAGGGCGAAGATCAAGATCCTGACATGGAAATTGATACCAATGCCATCGATGATTCAGGATACGAACTTGTTTTACCGTCAGGAGCCAAGATTGGACATAGATCTTTGATGAAGTACTACAAGCAAAGTTTGAATCCGGATCGTCAAGTGGTTGTGCGCAAACCTACCGATAAGATTTTGGATCACTACAAAGTTCACGGATTTTCGGGCTTGACTATGAAAGAAGCAAAGAAGCGAGCCAAGGATGTGCAGTACTTCAGAAGACATCAACAGAAATACTACATGAAATTGGGTACCAAAGCCAATAAGTTGCAACATCACTTCTTAGATCCTTATGCTCATGTAGGTTAGACCGAAAATGAATATATACCTATGTTGCATTGTGTGAAAATTTAAAAATCATCGTTTTATTTTTAATGTAAGGTAATCAAGTTTAAATGACTCATCGTGGGACTTTTGATTGTTAAAAATTCAAAAGCATTGAACAATTCATTCGAATCTTTGCCATGGGTCTTGCAAGCCCAAGGGATCTTCATCGTCTTGACTCTCCTGCCTTTCTTTATAAGCAGGGGGTGCAGGTGATAGGGATTGTCCCACTGCACCGGCCACTGCACCGGCCGCTGCACCAGCCATAGTAGGTGGATGCATTGCACCTGAAGACATTGGCATTGGCAAAGGACTGATGGGTATGTCGGTGAATTCTTGACCAGTTCTAGTAAAAGCCACGTTGTTTTGACGATGCGGAGAAATGCAAGTCACTCGGCAACAAAAGGCTGCAGTTGTGATGGCAACGATGCCTTCAGCCAAACCAATCAACAATTCCATTCCAAACAGGAACCTGCTGCTGGACCTGGACCTGTAGCTGTATCTGCCCATTCCAATTCCAGACACGACAATCAATATTAGGGCAAAAATGGAAGCAATGATACTCAAGACCATGAACGCCGTTACCATGGAATAAGATGGTCTTTGGGAGGCCATCAGTCCTACTCCTCCGGCAATGGCAAAAACAAATCCTGTCCAAATGCCAGTTCCTATGTAAGCCTCGCCATTGGCAATTAGTATTACCTTTAGGAGGTGTAGAATCATTATATTTTCAGCGAAAAACTTGAAAATAAGAGTGGTATGTACCTGAGCTAAAGCCGCAATGCCTGCGAAAATTAACTGGGCAGTACTCAAGTCTTTCATAGTTTTCTTGGGAAAAAGCTTTTCAATCCTCTCCTTTTCTGATTGGGTTGGTGTGGTGTTGAGGGGGACAGACACAAACGTTGCTTGAGGGTAATTTTGCTGTGCCGCCATGATTTTCTGATGGCTAACTTTATTATCAAGTTTACAGTGAGACAATGACTCAGAAGACTTCCGGTTATGATGTGTGCATTTATGTGAGAAAGAAATCAATTTATTTGAGTTTTAAAAGCTTCTTAGCAATCTGGTGCAGGATCAATAATCAAGTGGTCCATTATTGAACCTTAAAAATCAAACTGAAAATAGTTGAACAATTCATTCAGGTCTTCCCCATGGGCCTTGCAATTGCAAGCCCAAAGGATCATCTTCATTTTCTTTATTTCCTTGATAACCAAAGGGTGCAGGATATGGGGCTTGTCCCACTGCACTACCAGGGGCGAAATTAGGTTGTTGTGTAGCACCTGAAGACGTTGGCAAGGGACTCATGGGTATTTCGGTGAATTGCGGGCCAGCTGTGGTAAAAGCCACGTTGGTATGGCGATGTGGAGACTTACTACAATTCACTCGGCAACAAAAGATAGCAGTTATGATGGCAATGATGCCTTCAGCCAAACCAATCAACATTTGAGTTCCATTCAGGAGTCTATCTATACTGTCGTCGTCGTACATGTAACCATACGGACCATACTGATGCCTGTAGTGGCTGTTGTAGTACCTGCGTGATCCTTCGCCCAATCCGATACCAGAAAAGACCATCAATGGAATGGCAAACAGGGAAGATATGATGCTGAAGACCATAAACGCCGTTATCATGCAATAAGATGGTCTACGGGAGGCCACCAGGCCTATTCCTCCAGAAATCGCAAAAAACAATCCCGTCCAAAGTCCAGTTCCTACAACAGCTACAGTTCTCCCACCACCGTTGGAAATGAGTATAACCTAAGTAAATCAAAGAGATATATTTAGTCTTACTCTAATTGGTAATTTGAAATTAGTGCTACCTGCGTCAAAGCCGCAATGCCAGCAAAAACTAAATGGGCAATGCTCAAACCTATCATAGTTCGCTTTGGGAAAAGCTTTGCGATTCTGTCCTTTTCCGATTGGGTTGATGGGTTGTTGAGAACAGACACAAACGTAGCTTGAGGATAATTTTGCTGGGTCATGATGATTGATCCTGTTCAATGTTTTTACTACTATGACTATCTGACTCCTCAACTCTGTAAGTTACAGTCCTATATACTGTGATAATTGAATGCGATTACGAATGTAAAATTCCCGCTGTGATATCACACAACTTTAGCGACGAGATACATACCGTAGCTCGTTTAACTTGTGTTACAATATCCGAAAGAAAATGATTCAAATATTTGATGGTGATAAGAACTGTATGACAGTTTATTTCGGGTTTAATTTTTCAGTTTTAGAGGAACAGCAAGACTATTGTGCTTTCTGGCCAGGATTTGTAACTATATTTTAGAAATGTAGACAAAAATACTAATGAGTTTTGTGGTTTTCTGTTGCAGTAATTTTGAAAACTTGCTGTCTAAATTCCTCTAGGATTTGAGCCATTTGAAAATCTTGATGATCAATCACAGAATCTGCAAAACAATGAAAATTTCTTTTATAGTGCGATGTATGAAATACAATTACAGCTTTTCTTACATTTATTCTTCTTCTTCCTCCTCTTCCTCTTCCTCTTCTTCTTCTTCCTCCTCCTCTTCTTCTTCCTCTTCTTCTTCTTCGAATTCCTCAGCGGCGGGTTCAGCTGCACCACCATCATCCTCTTCACCTTCAGGGGACTCTGGGTCGCCAGACTTCTTGCCGGGCCTCTCACCGAACCACTTGGGCAACTTGCTCTTGGGACGCTTCAACCATTCATCGTATTTCTCCTTCCATGAGGCTTGCAAGTGTTCGGATCTGACGACTTCCCAGCCACCTTCGTATAGCTTTCGCCTGTCCTCGTAGGTCCTGGTGTCAGTCCTACGCTCATACTTGGAATACATGCGGATTTTGGGAGGATATTTGCCAGTAAGAGCCCTAAAATGAATAAGTTTTAAAGATTTTTGTTTCAATGTATGAAGGTTAAGTAGAAGTCACACCATACAAAGGTAATACGATATACAAAATATCATCCTTATTCGTCGTGAGAAAAGGATTCATTATTGAACAGCACATTTTTGGTTCTTACTCGGGATCGAGACCCTTCTTCATAGCCTTCTGCCTCAATTGTTGCTTCTGTCTCTCCTTGAGCTCTTTGAGCTTTAAAATAAGGGTTGGTAAGGTCAGTTATTATGATTCTATTCTATATCATTTTGACTAAAAAATTGGTCTAATTCTTTGACTTGCTATGACTACTTCATGACCAAGATGACTTACTCTGGATCCAAGCCTAACTTGATGGCTTTTTGCTTGTTTTGTTGCCTTTGCCTTTCTCTCAATTCCTTAGTCTATTTTCAAACAATGAATAATTTATACGGTCATCAAAAACTTAGTTCATTTAACAGCTATTTCATGCTAAGTGTACCATCATCTTTAAAGTAAAATAACTTACGTCATAGTCCTGCCTCTTTTGCCTTTCTGTAAGATCGTATTTCTCAGTCTCCAGCCTGACAATAGTATCCCAAAGCTCCTTGGCTTTAGATTGGAGTTGGTCAGAGTCCATGGCATCAACATCTAAAGGCTTGATTCTGATGGACAAGGAGATTTTCTTCTCTTCCTCTAGTTGCTCCTTGGTCTTGGTCATCTCACGGCGAGCATCTTGGACATTGGCACCGCCACCACCACCAGATTTGGCACCACCACCCTTGCCAGCAGCCTGTTGTTTTTCCTTTTGGGCTTGCATCATAGCTTGCCTCTTAATCTCAGCCTCCTCAAGACGCTTCTTTTTCTCCTCAGCTTCCAAAGCCTTCTTCTCATTCTCTTCCTTGCGAAGTCTTTCCTCCTCATCCTTCTTTTGTTGAGCCAATTTCTTCTCTTGTTCAGCACGGATTTCCTTGCGCTTGGCCTGTTTTTCTTTGAGCCTCTTCAATTCCTCTTCCTCCTTGGCACGCTGGGTACGCCATTCATTGATGTATTCGCGAAGTTGCTCATCCAAAGCACCCTTCTCTTTCTTGGCTGCTAATAAGCCAGTTCCCCTTTTGAAAAACAAAAAGAAAGAATTAGTAAATCTTGATTATCCTTCATGCATTCAAAAGCTTTCTTTGTATCACTTGCTTTCCTACTACAACGGCGGATTGTTGAAGCCAACTTTTGAAAAAGTGCCAAAATATTTCCAAATTCCAGCTCGCAGAAGAGCTTGAAAGTAGCAAAAAGGTTGAAACATTGTTCAGAAAAACACCTTGAAAAGGCTTAGAAGGTCTTTTAAAAAGCTAAAAAAATATCCAAAAATTATGCCAATTTTGAGGAAAAGAAAATACAAAGATGTAGAAGCGGGAGCAGCTTTAGCTCACGCTTTTAAACTTTAAGAAAAAAATTGGTTTGTAGTCTAAGAGGCCTCTAAGAAAGCATAAAATTATGCAAATTTGAGGAAAAGAAAATACAAAGATGTAGAAGCGGGAGCAGCTTTAGCACGCGCTTTTAAACTTTTAAAAAAAATGGTTTGTAGTCTATACTTACTTTTTAGAGGTCCTGATGAGAGCGGAGAGGAAAAAAGAAATGGTTGATCAATCATCATATCTTGTAAAAGGTGTACCTATTTGAAAGAAAATTTATACTTACTGGGAGGTGCTGAAAAGAAAAAGAATATTCTTTAGTATTTTTATGGTTTACTTATCAACAGAAATAAAACTTACGTCTCCTCCTCCTCATAATATTCTTCGTCAGACATGATGTGTTTTGTATCTGAAGTTACAAACGAATTTTCTTTAAAAAGAAAAGTAAAAGATTTTTAACTGACAGGCTTACTAACCTGAGTCCCAGAGCTCCGAACGATCAAGGAGAAAGTTAAAGACTGGCTATTTTTACGGAGCACAGGTCATGAGCCTGATACTGGCTTCGGCTTTCTAAATTCCTTGGATAAAGGCCAAGAGGACACTTTCGCGACAGCTTTTACATTGCTACTCAGATATGAGCAGACTAAAGTATTTACTTATTTTGCCTTGAAATATTTGGCTTAGCTGATGTAGTATTACTACTCCAGGCTATGCAAGATCATTTTTAGTTCAACTGACCTTACGGCCTTCTTACTTGCACACTGCGCAGCATAGCAGTGAGACACTTACTTAGTCTATCTAGCTTTTGGCGGACAATTGCTGGCATAATGAATTATTTTGGCCTTTTCGGACTTTGGCCTTGTGATGCTGGTATCATTTGATTATACATCTTTGAGGGACTACTACATACAAATCATACAAAATCTTTTTTGACAGGATTTTTATTGCTGGCTGAGCAATATCCAGAAAGGTAGATAAGTGAAGAAAACACTTTCGAAAAAGAAAAATATTATGATTGATTCATAAATAACATAAATAGATAGCTTGTATATATATCAGACTAAAATGGCATTTGTTCAGAATCCACTGCCAAATCCTTTGGGGAATTCAAAACCACTTCCAAAATGAGCTGGTTCATGGTGATGGTTGTAGGCAGGTTCCGGATGATGATACTCGGGTTCTGGATGATGGTAAGCAGGCTCTGGATGGTGATGATAAGCCGGTTCATGATGAGGTGCAGCATGGTGACCGTAAGAAGGCTCATGATGAGGTGCAGGTTTGGATGGGTGGGGTCCAGCATAGCCTTCGCCACCTTTGCAATAAACAGCACCTGAATGGTCACAAGTGCCCAAGTACTCATTGAAAACGGTTCCGTAGGCGCAGTGAAAGGTATCTTGTTTGCCATCCGCATGGCAAAAATGATAGATCTGTAAAGCATAGTAATGACATACATGAGAAGCAGGTGTTGGCAACCACATCATGGTCATCATTTAGTGAATAAGGAAATGAGCTCTTGTGCAAAATGATGATGACAAATGGACACTTGACAACTTACAGTGCATCCAGCTTCTGGGTCAGCGTAGTGTCGATCGGGGTAAGGCACTTTTCGGCAATCGAATCCTGTGTAGGTATCGTGAGTGGTAATAGTCACAGGTTTGATCTCTTTAGGCTCGTAGGGTCTTTTTTCCAACATCACTGGACCCTTGGGTTTGTAGGGCTTGGGAGGTCCATAACTGTCATGAGGAGGAGGAGCATAGCTGGAAACCATTCAAAATCAGAATTATAATTTTTGGCGCGAAAATTCAAATACAGCATACCTATCATGTTGGGGAGGCCCATAAGCTGGGGCCGGAGGAGAATATGGAGCGGGTTCATGATAAGCGGGCTCGTGAACAGGAGCGTATGGAGCGGGCTCATGGTAGTCTGGTTTAGGGGGTGCGTATGGTTCAGGTTCATGGTAAGCTGGCTCGTGGTATGCTGGTTCCGGAGGGCTGTAAGGTCCAGGAGTGGCAAAGTATCCTTCAGCTGCGGGTGGATGGTATGGTTCGGGCTGAGCATAATGGTGAGGTTGTTCATAGGGATCTGGGGTGAACAAATGAGGTTTCTCTTTAGTTATGTCATTACTATCGCCTGTGTAGTCTCTATTTTGTCTAATCTGCTTTTGGGAATCAAAATGATTGAAAGGAATATCTGAGAATTCTTGGGAAAAATCGGGAAAGTTGATGGGGTTAGGAGGTACAAAGGATGAAGATTCACCTTGCAGGTGTCCAATAGCATGGTGGACGTGTCCGCCATGGTGAGGGGCAGCATGATGATGAGGGCTAGGACTGTGAGGATTGAAATCTTCGGGCATTTTGTCGGGTAGAGACATGTCTCTGAGTTGAGCTACCATTCCTTTGGCTTGGGGATTGTCAAAGCCCATAGCATCTAATCTGTTGAGTTCCACTCTCATATGCGCGGCTTCTGGCACTTTCCCTCCAGATTCAGGCGAAACATGTGCTCGGAAAATGGTTTCATCGGCAGGATTTCGTTTTGTCTGAAAGCAAAAATAGAATTTTTGGAAGGAGCTGAAATAGACTCATTTTGATCTTCCGTTTCGGAAGTATACTTTTTTAATTGAAGATGAACTGCACACTCTCTAGCTTCATGATGCAATTAAATAATGTACAAATATCTATCCGGTACACTGTTATGGCTATAAGGTATAACTGGTGCACTTTATTTTATAGTTGGGCCAGCCTCCTCCCCTGCTCCTCGGTAAGTCCTCTACTTATTACTACTATGGACGAAAGAAGTAATGACCGTCATTAGACAAGAGCCATTTGTCTATGTTTTATCACTTGCGGTTTTCAAAAGAACAGGCTCTACAAAAGTCTGTAGTTTTTTAAGCGTTTCTAAAAGAGAAGGAGGAAGAAAAAATGTTGGCTCGTGTCACTTTTCAGTTAGTGAAGCCTCTTGATGATCAACACGTTCACCACCCCTTGCGTGGTTTGCAAGGTCCTTCTTCACCTTCGTCTTCACCTTGGAGTTAATGGCCATGAAGCAACACCTGTAGTGTACCCAAATGAGATGCAGCAGCTTTAAAAAGATTGGCATAATATTTTGAGATTTGAACACCTTTTTTAGGTGTCTCTCAAAAAATTGATTGCAGACACCAAAAAGTTTCAACATTTTCGCGCCAAAAACAACTTTAAAATCGACAGGTGTAACTTTGGAGCAAGAATTTTAAATGGAGACTTTTATCGTCGTGGGAAAAATCCTATTTTGGCATGATTTAGTGAATATTATCCGTGCATCATTGGCTTTATGAGGCCAACTGTCAATTACCTTTGGCTCTCAATGACACGTGCTCGTCTAGCCGAAAAGTGGACCTCGAGTTGTTCATCTCATTGAAAAGGACTCGGACATATCAGCGATATGATCATCCACATCGCATGATTGAAATCAGGAACTGTACCGGGCGTTTGATGATAATCAAAAAGAACTGCTGCTGCCCTAAATCACCATCTCATGGGTAACTATCATAGCTTCAGGCTTGTATAAACACTAACGGAGTACATACTAAATACGAAAACGCCCATTCTTCATTTTTTACTTCACACGAAAACCAATTGAAAAGAATCAAGAACACAACAGTGTTTGAAATTCAGTCAAAAAGTCTCATTCATCACCATTGCGAGCAAAGCGAGCTACTTGCTTCTATATTTGAATTTTCACGCCAAAATATTCAATAAAAAAAATAAAATTATTCAAA
>LT728043.1:65780-106330 GCA_900157175.1 Oithona nana
AGATTTTGACAACCTAAAGCTTGCGGCCAAAGTTACCAGACAGGTCAGGTTTAATAGGTCAAAAATTGGTGGAAAATGCCAAAATTGAAAAATTCAAATGCGACATTTTGGGTGATTTTCAAACACTATTGAAGCAACAACGTTCATTGGATATTTTTTTTCGTAATCAGATCATGCAATTTTTATCGGCTGCTGTGTCACGGTTAGGACATGTGGCAACAGTAGCCACACCCCACCCGACTGGCAAGGTCTTCTCGAGTCCCGCGTTCCGACCTCACGATGATGGGGATCAGAGTCACCCATTGACTGCTATGTACGGCAATGTTGCTGCCTTCGTTCAAGGTTGAACCTTTATAAACTAAATATGATCGCATCGCAATGAAACTATTCTATAACGAGAATCGTTTGCTTGGAAGCTACAGATTATCAGCAGAGGGACAAGGACTCGGTTTAAAAGGTCAAATGACGATAGAAGCCAAAAGTTGTTACGCTTGAGAATATCATCACTTTCACTGTTTCACATTGCTCAATCAAGGAAATGTGAAATCATTTTCCTTTAGCATTGCAACTTTACAAGTTCCTTTCTTTCGAGACTATCAATCAACATTCCAATGTGAGTGATGTTATTCTACTTATCAGATTATGTTCTCACTAATAATCTCTTGGCATCAGCTCTAAACAACTTGTCGTCCATTTTCAGAATTTTTTCTCAGACCGCATCAACATCAGTGCATGCAACATGTATACGTGTTGCCTCTGCTCCTTCTAAGGATTGTCTCCTTGACTTTTAGAAAACAGAAAATGATTATGACCTTAGCAAGCAGCTGAGAAGGCCTAAGGAGCAAAGTTCTTTTTGTGCATGGGTGTCAACGAAATTAAAAAAGGTTTTGCTGATAATCAAATCAAAGCTTGAACTTCCGTTCAAGCTTCTAATACAACTCTACAAAAATGCACTAATGTGGTGCTACATTTACCCTTGGGTCACTTACAAACCGTTTTGTGGTGCATTATAATGGAAAAGTGAGTCATAAACAATATGTTGCTACTGCTTCAAATAGTTAGTAATGTGCATAAGATATCTGCCAGTGGACTTCCTACTTGCCAAAACCGGTCTTAGAAAATAAACTCATAAGAATAGATCTAATGTAGTCATTTGACTTCAAGCACAAAGTAGACAAAGAGTTGAGAGCAGATATAGCGTGAGATGCGATGAAATAGATTACTATGTAGCTTTAGCCACTAAAATATTACAACTCATTTTCAGCCAATGAAAGTGCCAAATCATTTTACAATTAGTTCCGGTAGCAGCTCAAAAGAAATATTAAAGAAATAATCTTATCATGGTTTCACTTTTCCTATATGCCTGATGTACAAGTTCTTGTTTTTATTGACGGTAAACCAGTAAACATAAAAGTTGGTCAATTTCTGATAGGCTTCATGCAGGGGGAGGAGGGAATCACGATTTATTGCATGACCACACCGCCAACTGTTATGCAACTCTTATTCATTCACTTTTCAAAATGTACGCAATTGTCTCGTTAGTAGTGTGAAAGCGAAAGCAGTTCTACATCCGTATGTTTAAAAAAACAGTTGGAAAAATGATGGTAAGTTTGGTAGAGATTGTTCCTTTTCCTCACCGAAACACGAATTTTACGATGGAATCATTTTTCCAAGTAGTGTTATGGTTTTCTCGAGGTCTATAAGTGTACATTCATTTCCAACGAGCTAAATAAAACGCGAAAACAGTGGAACAATTCGTGCTTTAGTGATACAAATACAATTTAACACATGTAAAATATATGGTAGGGAAATGCATATCAATTGACTTACTTTGAATCCTCCTGGGGTGTAGAAACTATTGGCCGAGACTATGCCTATCCAAAGCACAAAATAACACAGTTTTCGCCACATGATGAATCACAGATGATGGAGCAATAGATGCCTACTGGCAAACTTTTAACTTGTCAAAGGGAGGGCCGAGAAGGAGAGAAGTGGTTGAGTCAGATGCTCTTTTCGTGATGTCTTTGCAGGAGTTCAGTGTCCTCCTCACCAATTTTCTTCTTGCGCTGCTGCTGCTGTAATTCGTGAGGTAAGAAAAGGAACAATTAGGATGCTATTTGAGAAGAGAGGGAAATCATGGCAGTTCCATTTCTAGTACACTAAACAACTGACTGACTGCAACTGAAACGAATTCACTGGACCTTAAAATAAAGAGCAGCCGACATAGTAGAAGGAGACTCTGAAAAACTCCAGCAGAATTATTGCAGGTGACACGACTAATGATTCAAGCACAGAGACACACGCAATGAAGGTTAAAAAGGGAAATAAAAAGTGGAAAAAATAGACTCACTGATATAGGGCCTGAGCCAAGACACCGACTGAAAAGAGATTCGTACGCAAGTTTTGCGTCACGATGCTCCGTCGACTCCAAGAACGCCCAAATGCCGCATGATGCCGCTGCTGCTGTTGATGCGGAGGAGCCACACCACCCACAGTGGCCTCTTGGCGTGAGAGTCCCGCTCTGAAAATTAGAGTTGTATACAACAATTGTTGATGGGGTCATCTGTCATTAATTAGGGATCACGCTTTAAAGTTAAAAGCATACTCGCATGCAAACCAGTGGTTTTGTTTCTTCACGCGTCATACGAAGAAGAAGTAATTTTCCGTAACTCATTTGAAATAAATGAGTTGCATTTTTTGCCAAGAATTTTTGAAAACAAAAACTCAGAATGGTTTGAAAATCACCAAAAATATCTCATTTGAATTTTTCTGCTACCAAAAAATATTGATTGATTGTATTACAATTTTTTAAACATTTGAATTTTCGCGCCAAAAATGGTCCAAATTGCACCTCCTGTGACCTGTAATTTTTGACGCTTTTTGATAAGATTATAAACGTAGCTCCTCACAATGTTGTAAAACGTCACTGATTTTGCAAAGACTCTGAAAAAGGGGGAGAATCTTTTTTTGCAAACCTGTGGTTTGGTACCAATCTGTGATTTTCTATGAGAAAATTGTCACTTGCGTCATTGCATTTTTGTCTGGCTCCAAAGAGCGATGATACTTGAAAGTTTGTAATAGAGTGACTTGACAGATGATCCCATCTTTCACAGAGTTACTAGCTCAGAAATTGGAATGATGATAAATGGTCTGAAAATGTCATGCAAACCAGCCAAATATGCAGGAGCTACAGAACCGAAAAAGGCCCGAAGTAGCAGCGAGGAGACCGAGATAGTTTTCGCTGCATTTTTACGTTGGTATCAGCGGAAGTAGGAACTTATGATAAAAATCTTTCAGCAGCCCCTTTCATATCTGGGTTGATGGTTTTGGTTGTCACGTCAGCGGCTTTATTGGAT
This sequence comes from Oithona nana, assembly GCA_900157175.1. Classification (NCBI taxonomy): domain Eukaryota; kingdom Metazoa; phylum Arthropoda; class Copepoda; order Cyclopoida; family Oithonidae; genus Oithona; species Oithona nana. The sequence continues at coordinate 69,137 of LT728043.1, forward strand.
GCAACAAGGGAGCCAATCAGGGGGTGAAATAAGATCGTTCAAAGCTCAAGTATGCGGAATAAATACCTCTCCAAGCTGATAGTAATCGAAGCAACACTCTTTAAACACGAAATGACGAATGGACAAGAGGAGTTAAAATTGAATTTGATTGGTTTGAACATTATTATTGCGGTATATTGCAATGGTTGTGTCAAGAAGTGGAGTAGTGGATTTGAAAAGCGTTTTCAAGAAGCAATCACATGACGACGATGATGTCAGTATAGACAAAGGCTTTGAATTCCAATCTATTCAATTTATTGGTTCTTTGTGAAGAACCATCGCTGCTGCTTCTGAATTTCCGTTCAGGCGCAAATGGTTTTTGAGATAGGAGAGGAACTAGGCAGCAGCAGCAGGGGCCAGTGATGAAAACCCAAAAGCTCAATCAGTGGCGGCTAACAGTTAATGATATCGTACACCGCACGAGTATAGAAGAAGTAGATGATGAAAAAAATGTACATGACCTTTTGGCAAGCAAAGTCTACTTTATTGGCTACGCTAGTTCTACTTCTTGAATGGAAGAAAACCAGACAAGGGCAACAGGAAACTTGCCCTTGACATACGAGCAACCAACGCAAACGTAAGCAAGTGGGTGTGGACTACCACTGCGAGAATTTCATTATCGGAAACCTAGGGGCGCAGCCTGTTGCTTTACTAGTATGGAACGCGGCAACAATTTCACACGTGTTAACCTAACAAAACTTGAATTTGGATTTAGCATTTAAAAGAGCAACAACCAACGGTCAAGTTATTGATTATACCGGTCAAAATCTAGTTCGTTAAGTAGCTCGTCAATCACTTTGAAAAAAAGTGTTTAAAGAATGCAGCAACAATGCATATGTTGCTGCTTGACATTGTGTTTCAAATTCATCAAAAATGTCTCATAATCAATTTGGCTCGAGTCGCCAGCTTTATACTGTATAGTGCAATGATACTTTTTTGGGTGACTTTAAAACACTGTGTCTGCAACAAGCTTAGTTCATATAAGCCACTGATGGACTATTTTTCAAGACCTTGATGCATTTTTGGCGGTTTTATTTTCCTACTGCATAGTACTGTCAGATTAGCACCATTCATCACTTTGGCTGCTAATCAGACACCAACTCGAGTTACATACGTACTTGAGATTCAGGCCAAGATGATGCGAGAAGGATACAATTTTTAGTCTCGGGATCATCGGAGTAGTAAGATGATCAATTCCGGGTGTTTTTTCGGGTGAGATCATCCAGCTACTCGTGAGTTATTCAAGGCTATTAGAGGATTCAACAACTCATATGCTTAGCTAGCATGACAGACTGATAACTTGAAAAGTAATACGAGAGTTGGCAAACAAGCACATAGTGTTTGAAATTCACCCCAAAAAGTCGCATTTCACAACATGACGAGCGAACTGCGAAGCGAGCTACCTTTAGTTTCTATTTGAAGATACAAAGAGAATGAGACTTTTTTTTGGTAAATTACGTCAGCCACGCATAATTGCTCTTTGAATAATCATGACACGACCATAGCTCTGAAAAGGAGTCTAATTTGCAAGGCTATTTCGAGAGCACACAGCAGACACTTCTTTGTTGTTCGCGAGTCGATGTTCTCAACTTCTCTTCTCTCTCCTTCCCTTCCGACCTTTTTTATGAGGTTTTCATGGTGCCAAACTGCCAAAAGTACTACGAGAGGCAAGTTTGTGGTTGCCTTCATTAACCTACTTTGTATAAGTTTAAACAACAGTTGTCACAATAAGATAATTAAATTCCAATTATTGACAACTTTCATCCTTCAACCTCCGAGTTGAATTGTTTGGTCTAGCCAAAAATCATCTGTAGGTGTCAATTGTTGAATGTCAATTTGACAAGTGTCATTCAACACTTTTTCGGTGAAAATGCATTCAACAAAACAATGTAAAATAAAAGTACGTTTGCTTTTATGTTGGCGTACACATAACCTATAGAATAATTCGATCAATCAAAATGTGCACAAATATGATGTATTGAAATTGATTGGCAACGTTGTGATTTTGATTTGACCAATAATCTATTATCATACTGACACCACATTTTAGTTTTTAGATGCGTCAATGCGAAAAGGTTTTGATCGTTTCGATGATGAAGGATGATGAAGGATTTCCTTTATTTAAATTCGTCATCCGCGAACATTAGAAGCGAGGTTGCGTGACAGATTGTGAAAATCTTACGGTAAACCGTTTCCCTCAAGGCTTCAATCTTCAAAAATATCCTTTTTAGTAGTGAACGAGCGAAACCATGGTTTTGTTTCGGTTTCGCGAAACCACCCTTGGTTTCGGTTTCGACCGAAACCAATTTTGGGTTTCTGTTGACCGAAACCCACTAACCGAAACCAGAGAAAACTAGTTTTTGAAACATTTTCACCCCAGAACGTAAAAAACTGTGCCCAGAAACTGCCGAAAAAGTTTTTTTGAGGGAAAATCTACCAATTTGTTGGTTTCGAGTACTTCGTAGGTGAAATAAAATCCCTCATTTTATCCATTCTTTGAAAAACTGGTTTCGGTTAGTGGGTTTCGGTTTCAGTTTCGGTTTCGCGAAACCAATTGGAGTAAGGTTTCGGTTTCGACCGAAACCAAAAAGACGAAGGCCGGCGTGGGCAACCTCTACAAGATCGAGAGCCACTGCCCGGGGCCCAAGAAGAGGAATCAAGAAGGCAGGCTATTTTTCAGACCAAAAGACGGGGAAAATTTTGAGATGGCGGGTGGCGTGGCAAATTTTCTGAAATAAATATTTTTTAAAAAAATACTATTTCTTTTCTCTATTCAAAAATGTTAAAAAATTTTGGTAAGCTAATTTTTTTCTGGTTGTAATTCACCAACGCGGGTTGGCTTGTCACGGGGAGATTTCAATTTTTTCAAGAGATATTCAAATAATTTTTTTTTTTTTTCAATTTTTTGCCAGGATTATTTTTAAGATGTTCCATGTATAATAAACCTAAGTTCCAAAGTGAAATAAAAATTTCTTTCTAATTTATTTCAGGCAAGGAACTGAAGATTATCGAGCACTTTTCACCGAAAATCTTCAAAATGCCGGCGCAGATGAAATCGAATGGGCACCCGCAACCCAAGCCGGCAATCTAAGTTGTGTCTTACAATCTCAAGTCTCCCGGATATTCCTCTATCAACGGCCTTATATTCATCCAGAAGATGTGATAGTTACAGTAGATGTCAATTTGTTTGTGATGGGTGCTCACATTTTAGAACCTATAGATCAATTTGCAACTAAAAATGCGTGGATATTTCAGTATCAAGATACAGCTCACATTCCTACAGGTAGAGGAGAAACTTTCAATGAAAACTTATTAGCATTGCGAGCTAAAGAATGGAGTAAGATTGTGAATACAACCGAAGACCTCAACGAGTCATTTATTTCCAACAAGCAAAACTTTATCAAATTAGACCGCAATAATACCTGGTATTATGACCAATGGATCACAACCTATGGACTATTGTACCACAAAATCTGCAATGTTCCTCCATGGTCAGGCTTATGGAACAATCCCAACTTGGAATTTGATCCAGAATGGGATGATTCAGACCAATGTTGGCATGGCAATGGGTACAAAGATTGCAATATGGATATTCATATTGTGCCTCATGGTTGCAAATGGTACCATTTCTATCCATTTCAAACCTTTAAGGAGCATGTGGAAAAATTTCACGAATTGACCAATCATGAGTATGACATTGATTGGAAACCACCCTCAAAGAAACAGCAAAAATTGTCGTGAAACTAGTCCGAAAATAAAGTCAAAAATTCAAGACTGAAGTCTGAATACATATACACTACGTTTATATTTGCTTTTTAGAGCTTTCTCATCATGAACTAACTAGATTTTTAATTATGAATTCATAAATTCAGAATAATTTGGTGGTGGTAAATTGTAATTAGGTTGGTATTCTGTACTGAACATTGGAGGGGCAGATGGTTGATCCACACTGGAACTCGATGGTGGCTTGCACAGAAACCAAGAATGAACATCTAGTGGATAATCAGGTCCATTATCGCGATGAATGTATTTGGCCGATACATCTAGAGAACACACCAGTTGCCAACCCAACTCATTGGCTTTCTTCAGCAAATGTAAGAGTACAGCTCTTCCATGAATTCCCCAAGTGTTTCCATTCTCCCATGGGCATCCCTAAAACACGTAATTCAAAGGAACAAATGAAAGCAAACGAGATACTTTATCTGTACTTACTTGTAATTCGAATTCTAAACAACATTCTCCATCTCTAGGCAATTCCTTACTTATGCCATATCCATATGTAGCTCTGATTATCTCAGCTAATCTCTCACGTTCATAGGTTGGAAAATCGATAAGTCTTACAGTGTCAACATCACTTAATGCAATGCATGCATATGGCATCACGGCAGGATTGGTTTTGACAAATGCAATGACGCTCTTATCATGATCTTTTCTGGATACATCAATGCCAGTGATTGGAGTCCAACCAATACTTTGCATTTTTTGTAGCAATTTAGAGACTAATCTCCGGGTCTTGATGGCTGAGGTGCCGGAACAGTGAAAGGGGTAACCCTGTAATTTGAACTCATGGGCCCCATAATAATCCTGGATAGAAGGTTCTTCACTTTGGTAATTGGTCATGATGCATTGGTGGACTGAATCCTTGACAGTGGAACTGTCATTGAAACCAATCAATCTTAACCTGTCTTGCCTAAGGGAGAAAATCAACTTTTCACGATTTTTTTTTTTTTTGAGAGTGATTTTGAACATTACCTATTGAAACTGATGATACCACTGGAAGTTGGTTGAGGTATAGACTGAATGAAAAACAAAGAATCTGTGCCTCCCTTGATGTTGACAGCACCATGTAATTTCCAACCTAAATTCTGCATTTTTTGGATGATGACACTCAAAAGATTACGAGCTCCAGTGGATTCTTCACCACTGGAAAACCAAGGATTGCCATTGACCTTGATCTCTTCCAAGTCTTCTCCACAAGATTGGACAGTCTTTTGCCTTTGGATTCCTGGACGCCAAGCAGTTGCAATTGCTTCTTTGACCACTTCAATGTGAGATGCATTGTGTTTCAACAAGATCAACTTGTCGTAGCCTCCTGGAGCTAAGCAGAAAATAGGTACACTTGGTCGCTCCGCAGTCACTTTCTTGAAATACAGTGTACTCTGAAATCAAAGAATTTTCAAATCCGGATCCTTGTTTGTTCTTATAATTCCAGCTTTCTTACCATGTCAATTGTTCTCGTCAAGTCGGATGCAGTCACAAAATCATATCCCAAACAATACATCTTAGTAAAGAGTCTGATCACGAAATTCTTGCCAATGGTTGCAGATTCTTTGTCTCCATTGACCATAAATGGATTGCCTGGTAATTTGTACTGTAAAATGCCATATTTCTCCTTTTTTGAATCGAAAGATAAGTCACAATCATCATAATCATAAAAATACCTTTAAAAAATTGAATTTGAATTTTCGCGCCAAAAAAAATTAAACTTTTCGAACTCACTTGACAACTTCATAAATACCATTTTCTACTTCAGTGGTTGGATACAAAATTCGCACTTTGGATGAATACCTCAAGACAATGGCAACATAGCCCAAATCTTGACCCTGATTTGGCAATTCTATCGATTCTCCGTTTCCCATAGTGTCAGCTGAAATTGATCAGTTATCAGAAATATTGCCTCTGCTTTTCTCTGGTCTTTCTCTTGTTGCTCGTTGCTGCTGCGCTCCTGACACTCCCAAAGCGAGCAGTACCTAACCAAATAATGAACACAAGTTGCTAGTTGAATGGTTGAAAGCGACAACTAAGCAAAATAGGCGCATGTGAGAGTGAGAGCAATACGCTTGCTTTCCTCTAATGTCTCTCTTGGACCTTGGTTGGGTTTCTAGACAAGAGACGAATCTAGATGTCGCTCCTTCTTCTTGTTTCTTGTCTTTTGCCGTTGTGTCTTTTTTGAAAATCGCTCAGAACACTTGTTATTTATACCTGCTATATCTAGCGAGCGAAGCGAGCTTACCGCCAGAGACCTCGCAGTAGCTAGGCAGCGGATTTGAGTACCATACATGTATTATATTTACTAATTAATTGCTAAACCAGGTTGTTCACTTCACTGTATGTATGGTCACTACTTAAATCGGAATTGTACTATTGTAGCAGACGAGTAATAAATAATTGGATGAAAATTACCTTTTGGATTTCCCAGGAAACTTTAGATTAATGTTTCGCTGATAGTGAGAATTGTTGATAATGATAACGGATGAAGATGAATACGTTATCCGCGTTATCCACTAAATTGGAATTTATATCGGTGTCTGTTGACAAAGGTTCAAAGTCAAACATCACAGACACACACCCAAAGAGCTGTGCTTGCATGAAGTAACAGAGGCATCAACAGCTACTATTCTACAAAATGTGTGACTTAGGACGTACATACGCATCAGTCTGTGTTACGCACTGCACCCAGACTTTCGCTAACGGAATATTTTCAATGACCTCTCAGAACCTCTCTAAAAGAGTAATCGCAATCTACCGAATTCGGAATTTCTGGAATTTCTTGTTAAAAATATGTGAATTAACCAAAAAAAGTGTATAGGTACATGAAAAGAGCACTCAATTTTAATTATTTCTGGAATCCATTATCATCTTTTTGTACAAATTTAGGCAAGATTTTTTGGCACGAATTTTCAGTCACGGTTATTTTGCGTCTCTGCGTCTCTTGATTTCATCCAATTTTTGCTCCAATGCTGATCGCTTGGCTTCTAATTCTTTGATCTCGCGATCAAGTTTCCTAAAGAGAAAAAAAAATATATTTTTGATAAGTGTGTTTCAAAAAAGATAACGAAGACAAAGCGAAGCGAGCTACTTTTTGGCACAAAAAAAAATATTTTAATTTAGCGCCAGAAATCAAAAGCATGAAACATACTTTTGGAGCAAAAGTTTCGCCATTTACAAAAATAAGAAGTACGTAATTTTTAGGAGATATTTTTGGTGATTTCAACCATAGTGCACAGTTCCAAAACTTACTCATTTTTGCGATCCAATTCTCTCTTTTTACGATCCAATTGTCGTCGCTCTTCCATCGTAAGTTCATAATCTCTGTCGGCTTTTCCTTTTCCATCCATGTTTTCGGTATCAGAGTCAAAGATCTAATGATAAAAATTGGAGCCCAAATCTCAATTTTTATACTGGGGATCCTGCGGGCTGCGCGTCACACTGGGGGAAAATGTTGAATTTTTGTCAAAAATATTTGACTTTGCTGAAAACTTGCAAAATCACTAAATTGTTTGAATTTTCGCGCAAAAAACATGCAGATCTAAAAAGTTGAAAATTCTGCCAATTACATATTTCAAAATTTTTAAGACCAACTTCATTTTGAGACGCCAAGATATTTTCTCAAACATTTTGGTGGTGTTTGATGCAAATTTTACTATATTGACAAAAATGGATTTTTCCCCAGTGTGTAATGTGTACGTTCAAAAGAGCGCAAGCTGGCATCGCATCATTTGGACTACTTTTTGAATTTCTCAGAAACGTTTGGAGATAATCTGTTGTTGGGTGCCAAAAAAAAGAGATTTGGAACGCACACAGTGGCTTGAAAATCCACAAAGATGTCTCAATGTTGATTTTTCGCGCGAAAATTCATTTTGAAAATATTGTAAATGAACTTTTGGTGTGATTTTCATACACATAAAAGTTCCACAAGATATCTAATCTCACGGTCAAGCACTTGAACTTGCTAAGACGTTAGACTTGCGTTGATCAATTCAATAGGTTAGACTTTTATGGTAATTTGAAACGCTGCAATGCTTTAAAAAATATGTAAATACATAATGCTGAGTATGCCAGACAAGCAAAAAAAAATATTCTGGTGCACTTTTTAGGGTGAGCTAATACATACTCTACATTGCATTGGCATTGTATGAAAATTGCCAAGCTGGAAATCCTTTTATTGTCAAAGTAATTGAATAATGGGTTTGACTCAGAAAGAAATTGTTGAGCAACGAGCATTAAGCTCTTCTATTCTTGGAAAAAATATCATCTTTTACATGATGTTTTTTTTAAACTGACACGTCGTCCTGACGAACCAACAAAAAAGGGGGTTCAAATATCAGTTCTTGGAATTTCACATAGCTTGCGCTTTTTCCTGGAACTAGCATTCATTTTGACCCAGCGGTCGTTATTATGTAGGGTTGGGGGAGCATCACTTTAGTCTTTACATAATCTTTAATTTTAATTAAAATTTCATGATAATGTTTCACGCTAGATGGTGTTTTTATAATTGATAAATTGAACACACAATTTTACTTACAAAAAAAAAATCATAAAAAATTTCGTGAAACCTTGTTTACATTCCATTTGAAACTAAAATTTTACCTTTCCTCATCAAGACGACTTTTCTTAACCATTGGACATATAAAAGCACATCGTTAAAATGGGATCAATAAAAATTTGGATTTGAAAAAATAATCCATACTATGCTTTTGGACATTATAGAGAACTAAGTTTGTAATTTTCAATTAAAAATGTAAAAGTGACATTCATAAAAGTAAGTCTTATTACTAAAGGGTCACTCAAGCTCAATAAAAAAATAATGCTGAATAATTAAAATGATGTAAGCTGTATTCCTTGTATTCTACATGCAGATGTAGAGTTATGCGACATAGACAAGATTTTTGACAATTTTGAACAAAAATCGCTAATTCTAAAAGATGAATAAAAAAAGTTACGAATACAAAAAAATAGAACAGAACCTTGAGAAATTACGATGTACGATTTCTGCAAATTATTGCGGAAATCAGATATGTTTTATCAAATAATAAAAAAAAAGTTTGAAACTTTTCAAACTATAAGCGCGAGCAAAGGTTAGAATTTTACAAATCTAAGAATTTTACAAATCTAAGAATTTTACAAATCTAAGAATTTTACAAATCTAAGAATTTTTACAAATCAATAAATGGGTACTGATCAAAGTGGCTCGTAATGGTATGTCACTCAAGACACATCCTTGAATTTCGCCATTTGGATGTATTCTATGGAGCCAACGGTAGCATGAATAGTCCATGATGCAAGTGACAATGACAACAATGATGATCGGCACTAAAACTGTCAAAACGTTGAAGATGACACGGTTCATTTGCGCATTTTGGCCTTCTAAGCAAACTGAATAGATATTGAAACTTCGTAGCTCAAAATGTGAATTGATGAATGTAATGGTGAATGCATAAACGATAACAAAAAGAAGGAATACAGATGAGGCTTTGATGAGTTGCTCATTGGTGTACCATCGGTTTTCTATGTCATTGGTTTTCTTGTACCTATCAACAATTTTTAGTGATTTTAAATATTGTCAATGATGTTTGATTGTCCTCTTACCTTATATATGATACCATAAAATTGCTCATAGGACTTGTAAGCACCGTCATTTCTGACCCCATAAAAAGAATTGAACAGGACATTTTACCCAACACTTCTCCGGATATGGCAATGGAAAACATGACCAATGATATAAAAGCAGAGGCCATGACTACAACAGCATCTAGGCAAAGGATGTAGAAGAAACTTTGCTTAATGTCAAAAGATTTGATGATGTAAATCAGACTGCCAAAGTTGCTAAAGAAAGCAATGCACGAGAAGATGATGTTAACAATGTTGTAGATGATTAGAGTTTCCATCTTGAAGCTCTTACAATCAATTCAACACTGACATTAGCCTATAACGCTAACTAGTAACTACTCAGACAACTCAAGTGTTTTGTAATTAGAAGCACTTAAAGTAATGCCATTAATGCAAATATGATATTTTATTTTGCACCTTTTACATATTTGGTACGTATTTGGAAGATTTAGGGATTTGGAGGTTTAGGACCAAATATCTTAACGTAACCAATATTTTACTTTCAACCCACACATTCATGTAAAATATTTCCTATTTTCTTCAACAAAAATAAGAGAGAAAAGAGGATTTGTAGCTTTAATAAAAGTTAATACGTTTGACAATGCAAACTGGATTATCGATGCATTGAGTAAGGCATGCATAAATACCGAAAAAACACATTTTTGGTTTCAGGAAATGTACGGTGGAAATTACGAAATGAAGAAATTTTTATGCTGCTGCTGCATACCATACCAATTAACAAACTTAGGAAGAAGACTTACCTGGTATATGAAAAGATGACTGATGACAAAAGTATTTGATGTAATTTTTGTATGCTCAGCTCTCATAAATATTGTACGTAAAATAAATCGTCAATGCCAACTTTAATTTTTTTTTCTTTTTTTGAACAAAAACTCTAATTTTTCCACATAACATGAATGACGTACAGTAAGGTAGGGAACTCTGCTTTCTTTCTTGATAAATATAAACCTGGCTGGATTAGGCCCCAACATCAAAGCAGTTTATGTAAGATATTAATGCAAACAGACATATGGCATGGATCACACTTTTGGGGATTCTTAGCTACTGGTGGGCCATACCTTCTTCAATCTTAAGCGTTTTGATTTATAAGTACATCAATGGCAAGCCTCCAGGACACCAATCTGTGCTTGACTTACTAATCAAGGAATACCTGATTGTATGCATTACAAGGAATATTACTACTGTATTTGTCAACTATCTTGGATTACTCTATGGACAAGTGGAAGCCACTTTGGCTGAAGTTCTTTTTTTGGTTGCTACCAACTTAGGAGGCATAGAGCTTGCATATGTCCAAGTACTTTTGTTGGTCAAATATTTGCTTATTTTTAAAGCAGATTGGCTAGTTGACCGGCAGGATTCAGAAGTCATCTGGGTTTCAAGGGTATTGGTTTTGATGTATTCAGGCTTCAGATTTATCATTGACTTATATGGACCTCCCAACACATTTCATACCCTTAATCTTCTCACTGGAACTGAATTAAAAACGTAAGTTATTGTTACATTTTGATTACCTACCTACATTATATTTGATTCATTTATATATTTTTAAGCTTTTTTGGACCTGGACTTGGTATGCTGTTCATGCTAGTCATTCTTCTCATCACTTTCATCACTTTAAAAATCAAAACTCCAAGTCTTCCAGAGGACAACCCACAAGATGAGGATTCATTGAAGACAGGAGTGTGGCTGGGCATTGGACTTTTTACTCTAACAACCATCTACCTAGGACTCTATTTGATTTTCCATAGTAGGTCTTCTTTAGCTCTAACCTTCTTCACTCAATCTTTTTTTCACAGTATTGTGAAAGTAGGCTTTTTATCGTATTTCGTCCACAAAACTCCCAATCTCTATAACTTTGTGATGAACTCTTTTCAACTAAATGTGGTCAATCCAATTAATGAATTAAAGAATACCTTAAGTATTGCTTCATTTCAGCCTACTATAACCCAAAGAGTTGATGTTGTTGTTTGAAAAATAAACTAAAATTGAACGTTTTTAGTCCTTTTAGTAGATTTCTTTTTAAAGCTGAATAAAATTACATGTTTGCAAACTTGTACATATCGCACTACACTCTTTAATGCATCGTATTTCAAAGGTCACCTCCATTTCCTATCCCAAGCTAACTACATGAATTAGCAATTTGATTTTACAACATCTAGCTCGTAAAATAGGTTAGAAGTTTGGCCTAGCATTTGCTGCAGCAGTGCATAAAATAAGTGATGCACAAAAATTCTTTAAATGCCTTAAAAAAGTATCCAAAATACAGAAAAATTATCACTATGTATTTCAAGTACAAAAATCACTGATTTGTAATTCACATTGAGGATATGTATTGGCCCATAATGTACCCTGAAAAAAGAATAGATTTTCAGTATTTGAATTTTCGCGCCAAAAATAGCAAAAAAGTACAAGATGTAAAATGAAATTTTTTTCAATGATTTTCAAGCATAGTGAAAATGAGTGAATTTATTTACCTTTTCACATTTTTCAGAATCTCCTTTTGTTTCCAAAACAACGGTAATGTCAAGGCACTCGGGCGTTTCTTTGCAATCTTTGCGGTCATAATTACATTCGCCTACTGCATTACTTTGTATTTCCCAGTCACATTTACCATTTCCCACCAGGTCTCGATAACATTTTTTGAATGCTGATGCAGCTTCGACTGGATCATATTTCCTCAGCGAGTCAGAAACTGAAAAGTAACAGATCACCATGTCATTTGTGTATAGGTGTCCAAACTTAGAAAGCTTTTAATTCTCGTGACCTCAAAGGCCTTTTTAACTCTACTAGCTCCACTCGAAAGACCCAAAAAATTACCTTCTGATTCCTCAACTTGATCAGGTGTAGAAACCACAACAGCCACAACAGCAGCAATAGTAACAACTATAACTCCAGTTACTATAGCACAAATAATCAAAAGCCTTTTGGTAAGTCTTGAGGCTCTTGATTCATCCATAGCTTGAAGATTTTGTTTCCCCTCCAATCGTTCATCTTTGTTGGGTTTATGATACACAAATGCTTTAGGAATTTCACCTTTGAAAAATCTAGAAGTTTCTGGCCTCCAAGTTCGGTTTCCAGACAACTGTGAAGGTAAGAGTAAGAGTCCATTTTGAGGATTGGATGGATTGGTACTTGAATGATCATCATCATCTTCTAAATCTGTGATTTCTAGTGGGGGTACTTGAGGACTTTTGGGCACTATTGGAGCTTCAACATCTTCATTTTCTTCTATGTTTAGCTTAGGAATTTCAGGAGTTTCAGAACTGCCCATTTTGATAGTTTAAGAGTGACAGAAGTCATAGTTAGAAAAGTCAATAGTTGTGTTAATCTACAATGCAGATCTTGAAAATGAATGAATAAAAAGTAAAGAGTGACGTTATTGTCAACAAATGCCTTGCATATTTGTATTTTACAGTACACAATACAATGTTATAAAATGTTCAAAACTTGATTTGTGAGATCAGATACAAGTAGACTTTACATGATGATTTACTACAATAGCCAAGTATATTTGCTATTTTTACTGAATCTTTCTTTAGCAAAGTCTTGGACCTTTTTGAATACTGAAAATGTTTATTGCTCTTGGGGTACTAAACATGCTCATCAGAGGGAAGTGCAGGAAATGGGACTCAATACCCACTGTGGATTTGAAGTCCAAGTATGTTAACTCTAAAATCCACTTTCACTTTCATATCATTGATTGATTCTTAGACTGAAGGTAGTGAATTGGATATGGGTAGGAAATTGCATTGCACTATGAAAAGTTCAAATTGCAATTCAGGAGGATACATACCTCTTCCTGGGATTCCTGGACCTCCTGGACCTCCGCCAGGACTTGTTGGACCTCCTGGTTTACCACTTCCCATTCATCCGGATTTTGATTCAGAAGAACAAGAGCCAATTCAAATCATTGAAGAAAATGGAAAGGGGGTAGTCATCAGCTGATCAGTAGTGACGTCATTGACCTGATGGGTCAGCTGATGGACCTTATTTACTAATGCCAGTTCCGCCGACTCGGCTGCTACGCCAGACCAGCCTCGCCTACAGACCCTCTATAGTTAGTATTGATTGCACCCTGGAATAAAAATTATATAAATCTAAAGCAAACAATTAGTTTGTCTCCAAATAATGCAAAAAGCTAACATAACCTTTGCACTCTATATCTCTAAAATCACATAACTTCAAAATTGGCGGGCTTCGTCGCTGCTTTCTATTTACAAGGCTACTGCGCAAGTTGCATAATATGTACCTAGGTAACTTATCTGTCGTTTAGAATAGAGGGCAGTATAAAAGTTGCTGCACAGTACAAAAATCATGTCATTCACGTTTGCTGTTTGAAAACACCTCAGTCAGCAAAAAATCCAGACAACAATGGAACTTCAAGTCCAAATTTTGGCCATCCTTTTGGCTCTTTCCAGTTGTTTTGTATTTACTTTCAATAATTATCTAGTCAAAGAACATCAACTAGATACAGTAGATGTGGTCTTACTGCGATCAATTATCCAATTCATTGTTCTATTTTCCATTGCTAAATGCAAAGGAAATCCTTTGTGGCCAAGACAAAGTGAAAAACAGACGAAATGGGAATCAAGAAAAGTGCAAATTGCTTTGATCACTTCAAGCCTTACTGGTAAGATTTAAAAAAAAAATATATCAATATTGCCGGAGAAATAAGTGACTTTTTTCAGGGTCTTGTGTGATATTCTTGGGATACTATGCAGTCAGAATAATCCCATTAGGTGATGCCATCGCCATCATTTTTTCATCTCCGATATTTTCCATACTTTTTGAATGGTCACTGGTACGCAAAAGTCAAGGAATCTTCTACAAACTGGGATTTTCACTGGTTTTGATAGCAGGTGTCATCTTAGTATTACAACCTCCATTTTTGCATTTTCATCAAGAAAATCAAGTTGAATACTCAACATCAGAATACCTCGGAATGGGTATAATCAACCACTCAATTAGGATTAAATAAGATCTTAGTAACGTTTGGTTTCTTCATAGCTGCTGCATTGGGAGCTGCCATTGCAGGTGGAATACTCAACGCAACCTCCTGGTTTGTCACCAAAGATGTTGGTCCTATTGTCTTATCTGCTTATTCCGGATTGAGTGGTGTTGTCATTTCTCTCATTGCTGGCCTAACATTTGTTCAAAGGTACGGTTTTCTCCACAAACTATCTATAGTTTTTTTTTTAAAAACAAATAATTTTTATAGTGATCAAATTATGTCACCGGATTTTGTGAATATTTCTGCGGAGCAATGGGGTTGGATTACTTTAGTGGCCATCATGTCCATTGTGGCTTTTTGGTCCCAAATGGCTTCGTTTCAGTGGATCGATGCCTCGACTATGGGTGCATTACAAACTTCGGAGGTACTTTTGGCATATTTAGTCCAAGTTTTGGTCATGAAAGATGAACCCAGTGTTTTAGCAATAATCGGTAAGATTTTACTTAGCGCAAAAAACTAACACATTATATCACGCAACCTATTTTTCGACAGGATCTGTGATGATTATGATTAGTGTCTCGGCCATCAGTTTGACGGATAAAATGCTCGAATTATTGCGGAAACCCGAAATTAAAGCCGAAAATATTTTGTCGGAAGAAAAAATTACTAAGGTATGAATGGAATAATTTTTACTAAAATATCGAAAAGTTTGAAATACATTCAGAGATGATTTTCTAAAAAGATATATTTACCGCCATTTTGATTCTTTTTGTCTCATTCAATTTTTGTTTTCAATGACAATAATTTTGACTTATCATCACAAAAGAATAAAATTCAATTGTTCAAAACTTGGTGATGTTGCCCTTTTGGGCTCTACTGCTAGACAAGAAGTTGCATGTAACACAGAATTTATTGCTGCCGGGAAGCAATAGGTATGACGGGATGGATGGAATCTTTTGGGGTGCTACTACATACTACCACCTAAATGTCAGTGCACACGTTTGTCCTTGTGTGAATATATATCGGTCACACTGAGTCAAAACATGTTTTAGAACACATTTGCAAATATACCCGAAAAGTTAATTTTCTCGCCATGTCTCTCTATTTTTTCCATTTTTAAGCGCGAGCTCAAGCTTCTACATTTTTGTATTTTCTTGTTTTTCCAATATTTTTTTTCTTTTGATGTGTTTTACAAGGAGTACTGGCTGCTTGAGTGTTATGACTTGAAGCTGAGAATTGCCTAGCGAAATCAAGCTAGATTAATAAAAAAAATATTTTCGGAGCGGGCCGGGATCGATCTAGGGTTCCCTCGCATGCTAGCCAGACGCTCTTCCACTGAGCCATCAAAGCTTGATACATCAAGGGGCAAAATAAACTTCAATTAAACTCTTAGCTAAAATCACGCAACCTTAGCTAGGATTGCTAGGCAGTTAGGCTACTTCAAAAATACTTTTAGCCAGCACCCCGTGGGAAACAATGTTTCCCAACCTTTTCCCTGATGGCAAAAATGGTCTTGATGCAAAAAGGCAAAAGAAGCTGTCACCAAGTCAATATTACAATCAAAGAATGACTGACCATTCAGGAATTTATTCAGAAGAAGAGGATTATCTCTTTACTGCAGAATACAAATGTAAGGTCATTGCTGTTCAGAGGCAAATTGATGTGTCTTTAAAAATGGGGAAAATTGTGAAGACTGATGATGGAAGTAAGCTGATGAAAGGTGCTGATGCCTTCAACATCTTTAAGAATATTCCTGGTAGTCCAAGTTACTGGAAGAGCTTTAGAAATGAAATCTTAGCAAGAATTGAACAATTTGGCCCTTTCCACTTATTCTTTACCCTGTCTTGTGCTGAAGCAAAGTGGGATAATGTTTTAGCCTCTGTTTTGCAAAAAGATGGTGTGGAAGTCAACATTATCAGAGAAAATCCCAAGGACAGCAAAAGCAAGGCACAGTATTTTGTTGGTAATCTTACTCTGAAGGAATACAGGGAGAAGTATATTAGAAGCATAACTGCATTGTTCAAGAAGCACTATATCCTTATTACCAGAATGTTTGATGACAAAGTCAAAGCATTTATGAAAAACATTGTCTTGAACCACAGGATTGCATATTACACTTACAGGATCGAATTTCAAGCTAGGGGCATGCCCCATGTGCATGGAGTTTTTTGGTTACTCCCTGAAGATGTCAAGAATTTTACTGATGAAAATGGCTCCTTTGATAAGACAACAGTTCCAAACCTAATTGATGAGTGGATATCTTGCTCAAGTGACACAGGGGATGAAACATTAGATTGTTTGGTCAAAGAACTAAACACTCACAGGCACTCAAAATCCTGTAAAAAATATGGAACAGAATGCAGGTTCAACTTTCCCAAGTTACCTTGTGATGAGACCCTAATTGCTTCTCCATTACCTGAAGATATGCTTGAGGAGGAAAAGGAAAAGGTATTATCATCAGCCAAACAAACTTTAGAAAAAGTCAAGAAATTCTTGTCTGATTTGAAGTATGAAGACAGTGAACTTTCATTGAAAGAGCTTCTAAAACAACTTAACATTCCTTATGAAGATTACAAGTCTGCCATCAAAATATCTCAAAAAGGATTTGTTGTGATCATGAAAAGGAAAGTCAATGAAAGAAACATCAACAATTACAATGCTTGCTTTATCAAAGCCATGATGTCCAACATTGATGTCCAATTTACTTTTGACATTCATTCAGTCATTACTTATGTTACTGACTATTTTTCCAAGGATGATGAGCAATTGACAAAAGTAATGAAAGAGGCTCTTAAGGAAACATCTGACTGTAATGACTTTGAGAGGTTAACTCATCTTAAGAGGAAATACTTTACTCATAGGCAAGTGAATGTTGCAGAATCAACTTATGGTTTGATATCTGGAATGGATTTGAAAGGGTCCAATGTGGGGACCATTTTTGTCTCATCTGGCTTTCCAGAAAATAGATATAGAAGAGTTTTCAGAGTTGACAAATCCCAGCCTGAAGAACAAGATGGAAATGAAGATTCAGATGATGATGAAAGGCCAACCTCAAATGTTCAACCTTTTGCTATCCAAGACAGAGTGGGAAAATATGCAACAGCCACCACAATTCATGAAAAGTATGCATGTAGACCAGAAGCTCTTCTAATTTGCTCGCGCTTATACTTTGAAATGTTTCAAACTTTTTTGGCTTGAAAGTTTTAAAAAATTGAGAACCCATTTTTGAAATTCTGTCACAGTGTGTATATTCTAACACCTTACTTGCCCTTTTAAATATCGAATCTTCTTTATGATTGTGCATCAAGATTCAAGTGCGCTTAGTAATTGCACTATTTGAAACGAAAGACAAAAATGACCACCTACTTGATTCCATCTCGGCTGCTTCGTCGTTAGTCGTAGCTCGGCTTCGGGCCATTTATTTTGTGGTTGCACAAAGAGAAATAGAAGAACAAGGAAATGCCAACAATGATGATACAATCATTGAATTTACTCGTGTAATCTACCCATATACTCTGCAGCGCACTTTATTGTACTTTACTTGACGTACACAGAGTACAATGACCACGTTAGGCTAGGACCAAGTAGGTGCCCCAAAAATCATCAAGTGGTCCAGAAATATTTTTGGTTGCTCCAAATTCCAATGATATTTCACAGGTCAGAAATCTACCCAAGAATACTAAAATTGCACATTATAAATGTATTATCGTTGATTTTCGGGGCGGCGTAATTTTAGTTCTCTATTTGTAAAGGGTCATCCAAAAGACGAGCGCTCCTCTGAGTGTTAAAAACATGGAAGGAGCAGCGACAACAAAGGGACCCACAACCATCTTCCTGGCGCAACAAGATTATGGATACTATGGCGGTAAAATAAAAGAGACGGACAAGGGCAAAGGATATCCACATTTGCTCCACGAACCTTCATCAAGAAAGAAGTCAGGTCTTATTTTGGGGCAGTGACATCTTTAGTTGTATTCAAAGCAACTTTTTCAACCCCCACCAACCATGTCTGTTTTCAAGGTAATTTGAATTTTCGCGCCAAAATATAAAGACTTGAATTTTTCTTCGTGAAAACTATAATTGTCACACGAAAATTCTTCTTTTTTCAGAACTTTTTCTATTACTGCGGCTTTGCCACGGCTGTGATTTGTTCCATGCTGATGTCCCCATACAACAGTCATCCAGTAGATAAAAGACAAGCCAATCAAGTCCTAGATTTAATCCCCATCGGCGAATTTGAACGTACACAACACGCGGTTCGAGGAATGGTTTGGGCCTATAATAATTCTCTATTACTTATTGAAGACTTTGCCTATGATGGTCAAGGTTTTGGCGTGTATCTTCAAGTGGCTACCCAAGGACAAACCAGGAGGGAATGGGTAGCTAACAGACAAACCATTGGTTATCCCAACCCTGATGACTTTGGAACTCCTTTGGAACGACCATATGGTTTGAACCCCGATAAAGTCGATTGGTTGGCAATTCGTATGCCTCAAGGCCTCAATGTTGTTGACATCAAATGGATGACAATCTGGTGTGACCAATTTGGAATCAGTTTTGGTGAAGTCGCCTTTCCTTCATTTGTTTAATTTATTTTTGAACAAAATATATCCTTTTCTATTTTTCTATATCGTTTTCTGTTTGTTAATCTAAAATCTATATTAGTTAGGGCCCAAGAAAGTCTGAGCACTTGGAGTATGTCAGGTATTAACCAGCTTTCTAATTAGGTTAGAAACATGGCAGCTCATATCAATGCCTTGCTCCGCTTTTGTGAAGTAGGCGATTTGCCCTCCATCCAAGATTATTTTAAAGAAACTGGAACCGATTTTGATATTGAAGATGAAGATGGACACACTGCTTTGCAAGTTGCCTGTGCCAATAACCATATAGATATTGTCAAGTATCTTTTAGGCCAAAAAGTAAATGTTAACAAAGGCAATTTTTGCGGATGGACTTCACTGCATCATGCCGCATTTCATGGACATTTTGAAGTTGTCAAACTTCTAATCAAATCTAATCCATTTATCTATTCCACGCATTTTGGTGCAACTCCGTTAGATGTGGCAGTTTCTGGTGGACATTTTAATGTAGTCAAACTGTTAGCCAAAGAAAGTGTTTTACTTCATGATGCCCCAAACCATTCAGATGACATTTGTCCTAATCCCTTAATCAATGCCATTTTGCATCATGGAACTGAAACAATGATTGATTACTTTATAGACTCTAATCCTGAATGGATTTTTGAACCATTACCAATTACCAAATGGACACCACTAATGTTTGCCATTCATGACGAAAAACTATTGATTAAATTGTTAGACATTGGAGCGGATCCAAATGTACTTAATATTGATGGCAAGTCTGCGTTAGATCTTGCCGTCAATGACACATCAAAAATCATTCTTCAGAATGCTAAGAATTACATTGACAAAGAAGCTATTGATAAGCAAAAATATTTACAATCCAAGTTTATAAAAGTTTGCAAAGATAATGATATCCATGGATTTTACAAGATTCTGAAAGAGGACATTGATATCAATGATATTGAGGCTGAAGGGACTTCTGGACTAATGATTTCAGCCATGAATGGACACACGGAAATCCTTCAATTTTTGATCCATTCCGGTGCAAACTTGGATTTAAAAGATACTTCATATGGCTGGACTGCCTTGATGTATGCAACCTTTTATGGCCAAAAAGAAGCTGTACAAATCATACTTAAACATGGTGCTGATCCCACAATAGCTGCCCAAAATGGATGCACTGCATTGGATTTAGCAACTTTGTCTGATGACTCAGATACGCAAATTATTAGAATTTTAGCCAAAGAAATCAACGAAATTGCTCCTCCATTCATGTCATTTTTAAGCTCAAGACAACCTTCAGGTATCACAAGATCAACCAGTACACCTATCATCAATTCTGGAATCTCAAGCTGGTGGCAAAAAATATCTTCAAGATTCAAACTTTTGAAAAGTAGTGAGAAGAACAAGAAATTCAAACATTCTGTGAGCATCAATGTGATTCCTGATTCAAGTGATTCTTCAGATGAAAGTAGTCAGCAAAGTGCCATTTATACTCTAGGATTTAATGGAAATGAGGATTTAGAAGACACTAATGTATTTGTGGAAAGACCTAAAGAAGCCAAGATTATGCTTCCGCAACCATTCAATGGTCCTTTATTACCCAAAAATCCAATCAACACAAAACACTTATTGTCAAATTACAATCGCAAATTGTTAGAATCTTCGTTCCATTTTGAGTTTGGAGTACAGAAAATCCTGCAAGATTTATCATTGCGTCAAAAATATTCAAGCCTTTTTGAGGAGCAAGAAATTGATTTGGAAGCGTTTGTTTTATTGAATAATGAAGATTTAATGGAAATTGGTGTCAAAAGGTCCAGAGACCGAAGAAAGATTTTACGTGAAATCAAGAGAATTGGAAAACTTTTGAAGTAAATCCAGGATTTCTTATTCCACTCCATAGATCTTCTTCAAATCCCTGATCAGTTCTTGTTTTTCATTGTCTGGTAGAAAACAAGACTTGGCAGCGTTGAAAACCTAAAAAACCGTTTTAAAAAGGTTAGAAAACAAAGACAATAGGTACACCTACCGCTCTTGTTAGGTGTACTTCGTTCATTCCCCAGCTCCTGACTAATTGGTACTCATTGTCTAAGCTTGAATCCGTGACTGTAGTGTCATCCGTATTGATAGAAAAATTGGCTTTATCTTGAGCAAATTGTATGACCGGATGCTTGAGACAAGTGGCAGTGGCTAAATCCACTGATCCGGTCAACATTGAAGATGTTGGGCAAGTTTCAAAATGAATGGAATTTCTCAAGCATTTTTGATACAATTCCGGATCTTGCATGACTCTATAACCGTGACCAATGCGTTGAGCGAACATTTGTTCAACGGCGACTTTGACAATTTCCGAGGGTCCATCTTCGCCTGCATGAACTGTTCTGTTAATGCCTAAACGTTTGGCTTCAACAAAAATGGATTTTTCAAATTCGGTATACAGTTCTCCTCCGCCTAGAGTTGTAATGGCACCTTCGTCACCTGCAATGTCAATGCCTACAACACCTTCATTCTTGAACTCTCGACACAAGTCCAGGATTTCTTGAGAAAACTGGGAAAGTCCGTTGAGACAACATAATATTGCACGGGCCTAAAAATGAATGAAATGAATTTAACTGCACACTGTTCGAAATCTTCATTTTTTGTCCAAAAATTCAACTTTGATTTCCCGAGAAAATTGTCGATTTTTTTTGGGTGAAAAACTCGTGAAAATGTTGTGGTTTTGAACTTTTTAGCTGTTGACAACTTTGATTTCACGAGAAAAATTGTCAAAAAAAAATTTGGGTGAAAAACTCGTGAAAATGTTGGGGTTTTGTCAAAATTGAATTTTTGGGACAAAAATTTGACTTTTATAATAGTGTGAACTGTATATACCTCTGTCTTATTTCTTTACCCGCACTCCGCATTACTTGTCCGCAAAAATAGCCGCACTTGTCAGCGCATAGTATATACCTTGAGGCCAAGTTTAGTTTCCGCTTCTTTGAACCCATCCAGAACCGTTTGTACAACATGCTTAGGCGTCACTTCCGGAGCAGTTTCACTCAACATTAAATGCGGGCAAAATCGTGCTTCGACATACAAAACCCCATTAGCAGCGACATCTTGACAAAACTCAATTGCGATCCGTTTGATAGCTTTTAAATCACCTCTGAAACAAAACAGAAAATCAATAATCAAGAAGGCATTCAAAATGACTTTCATAAACGTACTTGACACCAGGCATGAAGATTGGAAAGGCTGATAAAAATCGTTGCAAATCTTTGGGCTTTGTCACTTCAATAGCTTTTCTGAAAGCTTGAAATGATCCATCTCCAGGACACTTCAGATTCTTGACTTTCAGCAGCTCAAAAAGCGTTTCTCTCCTGATTGAACCGTCCAAGTGTACATGCAATTCAACTCTTGACAATGGAGGTTGGATTCGAAGTTCTTCTACAACGGATTTCGGAGCCCAAATATTTGCCGACATCTTGTCTAAAACTAGTTTTTCAGAGCAAACATTTGTACCTTATCTTTTAATTTTGCAAATGAGAAGGAGACTTTTTCATACAGGTTCAAAGTTGACAATATACAAACTATCAAAAAGTTGCATAAATTGTTTGCAAAAGGTCAAAGTCCTCTTCTAGCAGTTAGGTTAAAAAGGTTGATTGAAAATGAAGAATTTTTAATACGCAATACGATACGCTGAGATTTGTTTTGGTTTTTTAAAACTACTGAGAATTGTGTGCGCAGCGCGCGCGGGGCATTGCAAGAATTCGAAAAAAAACGTAGTTTTCATTATGGCTGTGTTTACAAAGTTTAAGGCACTAAATAAACACAAATTAGTACGACGCGACAGTCGACAGCAAAAAAAAAGCAAACCATAATAGAAAGTGATTTTGTCCATAAAGATATTTGGACATGAAAATTATGTTAGAAATGTAAAGTAGGTTTTTATATTGATAAGTGTCGAACGAAAAGATTGAAGTAGAAAAATGGGATTGACCTATTTTTCGAGTGCACATTTCGTGCGTAAACACAAGTTTAAATTCGTCAAAAAGCAGAAAATGTCACGACATCGAAAAAAACCGTACCTGACGTTAGTTTTCTCTTACTAGGCCAACTGAAGAGGACTTTCTAACAATCATGTCAAAAACAGGACTTTTAGCCATCCCCGACGAGATCCTAGAAGACATCTTTAATCAATTAGACGGCAAAACATTTTTGAATTTACGCCGAATCAATCGTCGTATTAAAAACCTTATCGATTACATTTTGCAAAGATATGATGCCAAACAGTGGCAAAAATTATGCTTGGAAACGATTCCGGCCAATTTCCTCATTGATTACATCAACACCGGCCATTCGCCCAAGTTGGACACAAGAATTTTTCAGTACTGCGAAAATGACATCGACTTGTCTTGGGTCAAATGGAAGCAGATTTTTCAAAATCATATGGTCTTGAACAACGATACCTTTTGGATTATCGCTCAGAAGAAAAGCATTTACTTGGACTTAAACGATCCGGTGACATGTATGAAAATTACCGGCGATTATATCTTGACCGGTCACCATTCCGGAATGATTTGTTTGTGGTCAGATGAGATGGGTGGTGAACTAATGGATGTGTATGAACAGGTGCATAGTTGTTTCGTCACGGATATTTTACCCATTGACATTTTCCATCAAGGACCCTACAATTTACATTCAGCAGGATGCGTCGACAAAATTCAAGCTGGACACCATTTCTTTGTTTCGGCGAGTTTGAAAGGCCAAGTGCAAGCCCGTGGTCTTGGACTTTCAGATTCGGATGGAGAAGAGTTGAGGAATTTAAGTCAGCACGTGGAATTAGCTGTTCACAATCAGCCTTACGTGCATATTGCATGCATGGGCAATCATTTGGCTTCGATGGGACGTGACAATAGTATTATGCTTTGGGAAATTATGGTACCTGTTCACTATAAGAAAACACCATGGCATCTACCCCGATTTATACCAATGGCCAACTTTATCGGACCATCCTCAACCCTCTTTTTAGGCACATTGTGGCCCAACAAAATGGCTTTTTGGATGAACAAATTCGTCATTTTGACTCGTAACGGCAACACTGAAGCTATGCATTATTCCACCGACCGAAAATGGATTCAAGCTTTAGGGGGAAAATCCGGCATGAAACTTATCGAATCCAAGTCCGAGACAGACAAAAAAGATTTAGTGTTGATTAACAGCAGCAATCATTTCGGTGTCAAAACGGTCTCCATGAAACGTAGTCAAGATCCGCAAAAAATCTTCAAAATTTTCGGACACATTCCCGAGGATTACAGAGTGAATATCCTGGATTTAGCCCCCTCCACGCTTTTTGCCCGGATTTTTCACGATGACTGCTTCGTGTTGTGCACCAAAAACAGGCAAATTTGCATCTCAGTGGACGGCGTACATTTCAAAATTTGCGGACCTTTCAAAAACTCCCAACGTGGACACGTTTCATCTGTCATTTACTACGCCAACATTTTTGCCCTTGCATTTACCTGTGGAACAATTCACGCATATTTTACCAAAGACCCCATCGATTTACTCAGCATAAACTTCGCCGAAAAACCGCAAGTGACCTTAAAGGCCAATATTTGGCCTTTGATCTGCATGGACATGAAGATTTGGGGAGAACAAAGTGTGATTTTGGCCGTTTGCAGTGAATCCGATGTGGAAAAATTTGTTATTCGGCCTCCGCCGAATTTTTAGTAAACAATAAAACGCCGCGAGCATAGTCAGAATTTTAAAGTAGAATTTTATGTTTAAAAAGAGAATATTTTATTTATAGGTCAACATGGGCAATACTTGGAGTCGTGGTGGAGGACAACAACAGCAACAATTAAATGTTGAGGAACAGCAGCAACAGCACCAAGGTGTGGAAGCTGTACATCGTGGAGCTGGAGGCAGTGGAGTAAAGCGATCACATGCTGAAGAGAATGACGAAGATGAAATAGATACACTCATGCGGACACCGAAAAAGAAGAAATTGAAGACGACGTCAAGGTAATCATGATTACTTTTCCGATAAATGAAAATCATGATTTTCTGATTTCAGGTACATCTACGAAACCTTATTTATAGAAGGTCGAGATTCGGACATTTCCGTCACAGCTTTAAATCAGACATGGAAACTTCACAAATTGTATATAAGTCAATCTCCCTACTTTGGTACCATGTTCAATGGCAATTGGAGAGAATCCAGCATGGACCACATAAATATGCCCATCGTGGATCCCAACATCACTTTAGACTCACTCAACTTAACTTTGGGATCATTTTACCAGGACGAAATTGTGGTGGAACCCGCGGACGTGATTTCAGTGATAGCTACAGCGACTTTAATTCAACAAGATGGACTCATTGACCAGTGTTGTCAGATCATGGAAGAGACCATTAATATTGAAACTGTATCAAAATATTACGAAACTGCTCAACTCTACGGCTGTGGTCAAGTGCAAAGTTCATGTTTAAATTGGTTAAAAGTCAATTTATTAAGTCACTTACCTGAACATCCAGACAAATTACGACAAGTACCTATAGATCTCATGACAAAACTCATTGGACATGCGGAATTATTCGTCATGCAAACCGAATTTTCAGTCTACGTCCTTTTAAGATTGTGGGTGTACTTGATCTTTCATCCAGGATGGACAGGTACTCCACAAGAAGCAGTGATGGCATCCCACAAGTTTTTTCAAGACAGAGTGTCTCGAGACAAAAGGTTCTTTTTGTCAACGACTGAAGGTACTCCATATGCACCCGTGTTCAAGGCCTTGAGATTTTTTCATTTGGTCAATCATCATATGGATATGGATATGTTGCTCAAAGACAAAATTATTCCTTCCAAATGGATGTCTATAGTTTATCAACATCAATGGCAATTACTTTTACGTGCTGACCAAGGAGTCGATCGGGGTCCACAAACCATGACTGAAGAGGAATTTGAAAAGCATTGTTTGAGATGTGGAAGAACACTCAACAGGTACTTACATCACAGTCCTCTTTGAAAACATTTCTTTCCAACTTTTTTTGTTTTTCAGTGGAAACCAACCTCACATGTGGCGCTGGACAGGCTTCAATATGGGCTTAGATTTGATAGTAACCTTCGACAATTTTGGCATTACACTCAAACGAAGTCTCAATACCTCAGGCAACGTTGAACACGAAGCTTTGCTGTCCAATCACAAGAAACGCCACTTGTATTATCGTGTCAGTGTTGTCTCTTTGAATGGGCAAAAACAGGCAGTGTACCAAGCTTCTTCCGGCATCAAAGCAGTCACGCTAAACAAGAATCAAACTCATGAAATGTTAAAAGTGGATAAAAGAAAAGCCACCTTCCCCTTATTATTGTCTTTTAACTTTGCTGTTACAACTCCTTTAATTGGTGAAACAGAGTCTTTGGATTCTTCAGATAATGAAGAAGAAGAACAAATTGAGAATATAAATTGAGTTTCCACACATATAAGACGTAGTTGACGAGTTTATTTAAAGGCATTCAAAAGTAGTTCTAAACAAAATGAGTGTATGACGTTGACGGTGTTGCATACAACCTCAACTCAAGGGTTTCTGATCAGGTCTCAAAAATCTGGAAATTCCAGTTGACTTTGGGACTCCCCACTTGTAGATATGAAAACCAGGATTTTGTCCAAGTCTTGCAATCCAATGTAATGTTCCAAAGATTTCCTCAAAACTCCTTTTAAAAATCGTTGAAAATTCAACCTCAAAATTAATTTGTGGATAAATGTGACATCATGCCATATGTGCGAAAATGATGGCCTTTTTTTAAAGCAATCTATTTAGGCTTCTTTTGAGAAACACAAGATGGAGCACTGAACTTGTTTACAAACATTCAAAAATTAAAAAATAATTTAGGGAAAAAAATAAAATATTCAAAATGTTGAAGTGCAAATCTTGTCATTTACTTTATGTCCGTCAATTTGGTACATCTACAATGGTCTTGAGCAAAGCTAGTAAAAGACGAAAGGTAAGTCATTGACATTACTACTCAATACTTCAAGGATAGCATCAATTTCAAAAGTCCCATTTTTAGGATACAAAATTGAAACTGTCACCTAATCTACAAAAAGAAGCCAAAAGTCAAGGCAAACCCAAACCTACCAAAATGGCCAGAGACTTTTTTGATTCACATTACAAGCAAGTGTACGGATCAGAATGGCCAAGCATCAGGTTGGCACTTTTGTCCAAGCCCAAGTTTGCAGCAATGGTCAACAACTTCTCTAACAAAGATCAAATCATTGAAGAATTGACCCAATTAGGTTGCATCAACATCAAAAATTTATATTCTAAAGGTAAGTGCTAAAGAATGACAACACAATCATTGGGATTAGAGAAGGTAGACCAATCGGAGATTTCCAAGCAAATCACATCAAAAACAATCAAAAATCCAAACAGAGTCAACAGAAAGATAAAGATGATCCAAAAGCTGACATAAATCAAAAAGGCTCTTGTATGCTCATAGGTTCCTTTGACCCAATTGACCTAAGATCAGAAATCAGTGATGACATCATATTTTAAATTGATATTGAAAAGCACCTTGGCAGGTTGCCTACCATGATGAGCAGATAGCAATATCTCTTCTTCTACGGGTAAATTTGCTGTAGTTTCAGTGATTTCTACAGTGGCAGCGATAAAGTTAGCAATGCCTTTGGACTCTCGCTCTTTTCTAGATTGTTGTTGATTTTTCCTAGAAAAGGAAGATATCAACTTTAATTTCAATATATCCTAACATTGCCGCTAGATGGCGTAACTAGTATGACACAAGCCAAAATGGGGTGCATATTGAAATTGCTTTGAAAAAAAAAATCGTCAAATTAAAAGGAAACAAAGTTTCACGATTTTTTTCATGACATCTTTTAAAAAAAGGAAAGTTCGGCTTGTAGGTAGTTTTGAAAACTAGCATGAATTGACTTTAAAAAGTTGTACATTACCTATTGTATTGTATAGCATTTGATGCTGGACAAGTCATGGTCTTGAGTAGCACAAAATCGATTTCACTGATATCATCATATTTTTAGGTTTGCAAGGAATCGATCCGGAGGAAAATATCAAAGAAGATAAAATCACCCTACCAGATTATGAAGAAGATTCAAGGCCTTCAATGCAAGAAGACCACGAAAACTTTGATGAAGACTCTAAAATTGACTCAATGTCAATGGAAGAAGCACAGACAAGATTGATTGATCCGGAGAACATTGTCATTGGCGGCAAAACCAGTGCATCAATGTATGAATTTGTACCAAGTCAAGCAACCAAAAAGTTAGAAGACAATTTTGTGGAAGAGTCAGATTATTATACCAAGTACTCAGATCTCCAACAAGTTTTGCCTTTTGAAATCATCCAAGCAGGAGTCTATGCCTACCCTGACAAGTTGAATGCTTTTGTCCATCCATATGGAGTTTTTGACCACTTTGAGGCACCGAAAAGACTCTATGATGGACCTTTCAATTACTTTTGCTTAGATGCCGCTTCGTTGTTGCCAGTTTTAATGTTGAATTTGCAAAAAGGTGACCATTTACTTGACCTCTGTTCAGGTCCTGGTGGCAAGAGCGTTGCCGCCATGCAAACTCTGAATCCTGGAAAAATTGTTTGCAATGATGTGGATCCTTCAAGACTGAAAAAAGTCAAATACGCCATGAATTCCTACCTTTTAGACAAGTACAACCATCAATTAGGTCTGGATTTGATCCAGTTTTCAAGACGAGATGGATTGACCTGTCCGGAAATGTACGCTGACCAATTTGACAAAGTTTTGTGTGATGTTCCTTGCTATACCGATCGACATGTGCTTTTCGATGACGACAACAATATTTTCAAAGCACATTTGATCAAGGACAGAGTCCGGATGCCGGAACTGCAAGCCAATCTCTTAGCCTCTGCCATACAGTGCTTGAAACCAGGAGGTGAAGTGGTCTACTCCACCTGTACATTGTCACCAATGCAAAATGACTCGGTGATCGCTTTGGCGCTCAAGAAGATTTGGGAAGACACTAAAATCGACGTGGCCATTATTGATCTGTCCAAAACAATTCTTCCCTTCAAATCTTTCTTGAATTTTTCCAATAATTCGCGAGCGGTGAAATATGGTCAACAAATTTTGCCTTCAATCGGGCAAAATTTTGGACCCATGTATTTTGCCAAAATAAAACGATTAACTTGAAGTAAAGAAATCTTTCAATGCTTGAAGGGCTCTAAAGCGATGGGAAATGGTATTTTTGACTTCTTTGTCCAACTCCGCATAGGTCTGGTCGAAACCATCTGGTTGAAAACAAGGATCCCAGCCAAAATCACGAGGTCCTCGAGGCTCAACTATCTGTCCTGGAGTACGTCCTTCGAATAGTTGAACGTTGAAAAGTCCAGACTCCTCATTTTTGGTTCCATCGGCGTATGCGAAAATACACATGGCATAAGCAGTCTTGTCATCCCAAGCTGTCAACATCTTATGGAGCCCTTCGGGCTTTAATTCACTCAAGAACCATTTGATGTAGGGACCGGGGAGTCCGCCCATAGCATTGAAACAGAGACAAGTGTCTTCAACCATCACCGGTCCATTTAAAATTTTCGCCGCTTCCCGGCATTTTTCCACGGCTATTTCTTGAGGAGTTCCTTGATACTCTGGCAAATCAATCTTTTGAAGATATCACATCATGTGGAAATTTCGAGCCCAAAATGGCAATGACTTCTTCAAGCTTTTTGGCATTGCCAGTTACAAACGTTATTGTTTTTCGTGTTGACATTTTCAAAAAAAATGATTTCAAAATTTATTTGTTTTGCTGAGGTTGCGTGAGTTTTAGATTGAAGTTGCGCCCAGGCCAAGTTTGTTTTGTTTTCAAACGTTCCAAAAAAAAAAAGTCGAAAAGTTTCAAGTTTGAAAAAATGGATGAAGAAATAGAAGGAAGTGTGCCCGTGGGCAAAGGCAAAGCGCCTAAACTTCCCAAGATGGCCAAGGTGAAGAACAAAGCTCCAGCCGATTTGCAATTAACGGCCGAACAATTGTTAAGAGAAGCTAAAGAACGTCAACTTGAAATTGTTCCGGCTCCACCCAAGCAAAAGATCCAAGATACCGAGGAATTGAAGGATTATCAAATGCGAAAAAGAAAGGAATTTGAAGATAACATCCGTAAAAACCGGACCGTCATGACCAACTGGTTCAAGTATGCCAAGTGGGAAGAAGTTCAAAATGAAATTGACCGTTCACGCTCCGTGTATGAAAGGGCTTTGGACACTGATCACCGAAACATCACATTGTGGCTCAAGTATGCTGAAATGGAGATGAAAAACAAGCAGGTCAACCATGCCCGGAATCTTTGGGATCGAGCGGTGACCATACAGCCTCGCGCCAATCAGTTGTGGTTGAAGTACACCTACATGGAAGAGATGTTGGAAAATATTCCCGCTTGTCGAGCCATTTATGAACGATGGATGGAATGGCAGCCTGAGGATCAATACTGGTTGACCTACATCAATTTTGAGATGCGATACAAAGAAATTGATCGTGCCCGAGAAATCTTTGAAAGATTCGTTTATGTTCATCCCGAAGTGAAGAATTGGATCAAGTTTGCCAAGTTTGAACAAAGACACGGATTTATCAACAGTTCGCGAAAAATCTACGAACGAGCCATTGAGTTCTTCGGCGAAGAGTACATGGACGAGACTCTTTTCATAGGTTTTGCCCAATTTGAAGAATCGCAAAAGGAACATGAACGTGCCAGAGTCATTTACAAGTACGCCTTGGACAAAATGCCCAAGGACAAGTGTGCTGATTTATACAAAGCCTACACTATTCACGAAAAGAAATTTGGCGAAAAAGTTGGCATCGAAAATGTCATCATGAAAAAAAGGAGATTGCAGTACGAAGAAGAGATCACCGAAGATCCTATGAACTATGATGCTTGGTTTGACCTGATCCGGTTGGTGGAAAATGAAGGTGAAGTTGACACCATCAGAGAAACCTACGAGAGAGCCATTGCCAATATCCCACCCTCGAAAGAAAAACGATTTTGGCGAAGATACATCTACTTGTGGATCAATTATGCTGTCTACGAAGAATTGGAAGCCAACGATGTTGAGCGTGCAAGACAAGTGTACCGCACTTGTCTTGACATCATTCCTCACAAAAGATTCACCTTTGCCAAAATTTGGCTTCTCTACGCTCAATTTGAAATCCGTCAAAAAGATGTTCAAGCTGCACGTCGAGCATTGGGAACAGGTTTAGGCAAATGTCCCAAAGGCAAATTGTTCCGTGGATACATTGACTTGGAGATTCAACTACGAGAATTTCAACGGTGTCGAACTCTATATGAAAAGTTTTTACTTTTTGATCCGGAAAATTGTTCAGCCTGGATGAAATTTGCCGAACTTGAAGGACTTCTTGGGGACGCCGAGCGCGCTCGTGGGATTTTTGAGCTAGCGGTCAACCAGCCAAGGTTGGACATGCCTGAACTCCTGTGGAAACAATACATTGACTTTGAGATTGAACAAGAAGAAACTGACAACGCCAGACAACTGTACAAGAGGCTCTTGAACAAAACTTCGCATGTCAAAGTCTGGCTGTCTTTGGCACAGTTTGAGTTGCAGACTACGGAGGCCTCCGAGGCCGAAGAGGCCAATATAGTGAGAGCTCGGAAAGTTTATGAAGAGGCCAATCAAAGGTTAAGAGAGGCTGCCAACATGGCAGGTCCGGATGAACCTCAAGGTAAAGAATTCAGATTGATGCTTTTGGAGTCCTGGAGAGACTTTGAGCGCGAGCAAAGTGATGACGAAGCTCTGAAAAAGGTCAATGATTTGATGCCAAAACGGGTCAAAAAGCGACGGAAAATTGAACAAGACTCAGATGCACCTGGAGTGTCTGGAGACAGTGGAGGTTGGGAAGAATACTTTGATTACATTTTCCCTGAAGATGAAGGAGCTAAACCTGGTCTGAAACTCTTGGAAAAGGCCAAGGAATGGAAACGAAAAATGAAAGAAATTGAAGCTCAAAAGGCTTTAGAAGAAGAACAACAAAGAATTCCAATCACTGATGACAAACCCGTCAATGAGGAAAATCCCGATGCTGATGATGAAGACATACGAAATGAAAGTTCTTCAGAAGACGAAGATGAAGAAGACACCGACGAACCAAATGCTAAGCGTGTAAAGAAAGAAAGTGCTGAGGAGAATTCATCATGAATTATAGATTTTTGAAAAAATGCCTCATTCAAAGTTTATTTTGTTAAAATTCTTATTTACGATCAAATTCATATCCGTATCTGTTATCAGGACTGTCGAATTTGACGGTATTCTTTCCAGACACACCGAAAATACCGGTCAAGCCTCCTCCGCTACTCACTGGTTTAGGTTGGGGTGCCGGTACAGGTTTCACCACCACTTGGGATGATTTGTAAAATTGAATTTCTCTCAAGATGATGGGTTTCAGAGCAGCGATAATGCGTTGCATCAAGACATCGAATCCTTGCTTGCCAACAACCACGCGGTACTTGTCATTGCCTTCAATAGCCTTAATGATGTCACCTTGCATGCCAGCCACGATCCTATCGACGATCACGGAGTCCGGAAGGTTCCTGGTCTCCGAAGAAAGCAAAGCTGCCACTCGTCTCTTGATCAATCCGGTTAACCGGCCAGGTGCCCAAGCTACGATTTCGTCAGCCAGATCCTGTGAAATTTGTTCAACTTGAGCAAAGTCCAAGCCAAGAAGTGCAGGATTCAAGCGGTCAACGATTGTTTGAATGAGACCGTCATTTACCTGACTAACTTGTTGAGCTTTGACGGCTTCAACTTCAGCTTGAACTCCGGATTCAATCGAGGGCGTGATTTCAATGATGATTCTGACGGTCAATTTTTCAGCGTCCAATTTGTATGGGGATGATTTCAACGCCACTGAGACAGCCTTGGAAAAAAAAATAAACCATTGAATTTTTTTGATTCATTTTAATCAGTGAATTTACATACCTTGAAGACAACCGGTCTAAGTTGTCTGATGATTTGTTCCACAATTCCATTGGGATCGTCCAGATTGATTTGTGATTGAGAAATGGTGTTTTTGATGACAGTCTGTACCGAAGAATCCAGACTCTCCTTGACCTGATTGACAACTTGACCTTCCAATTGGGATGTCACCTTGCCAACTTCTTCCTGGAGCGCTTGTCTTACGAAAGGTGTCAATTCCAAGATGATTCGTTCAGTCAATGAATTGGCATTGATGTTTCCAGCCACTGTGGAAGTGCTGAGAGCTTTTTGGACTT
Source organism: Oithona nana (assembly GCA_900157175.1). NCBI lineage: Eukaryota > Metazoa > Arthropoda > Copepoda > Cyclopoida > Oithonidae > Oithona > Oithona nana. The sequence continues at coordinate 102,382 of LT728043.1, forward strand.
CGTTCAAGACCACTGGTCTCAGCTGGTTCAAGATGGTCCTCAATAATCCGTCGGGATTAGTCAAGTCGACTTGGGTGCTTGAAACTGTTGCTCTGACTACCTTGATCACGGTGGGTTTCAGATCATTGATGATGATCCTGACAACTTGATCTTCAGACAATGAATTGGCTTTCAATTTTTGTACTTCAGCTTCTAAGGCTTGTCTAACAAAAGGTGTCAATTCAAGCATGATCCGGTCAGTAAGCTGATTGGCATCAATGTTCAAGCTGAAGGGACTGCTAGCCAAAGCATCTTGAACCTCTTTCAAGACGACAATCCTCAAACGGCTTAAAATGGCTCGGAAAAGACTTTCAATGTCAGACAAGTCTGAGGATTGAACAGAAGCCTGGATGATCCGGATAATGGTTGGTCTTAAACTGGTGGTGATCTCCAGGACAATGTCATCTTCAAGCTTGGATTTTTGGGCTAAAGAATTGGCAATGAGGGCTTGAGCTTCTTCATTGACTCCAGACTCAATGACAGTTGTCAATCGCAAGACAATCAAATCCGTCAACTCTCCGGCATCCAAAGATGTGGTTCCAGTCTCACGTAGAACCTCAGTGACAACCTTGAAGACAACCGGACGTAACTTGACAATGATGTTTTGAACCAATTGGCGTCTGGCAGATTCACTGCTCAAGTCAGCATTGCTGTCTTGGACGGTGTTACGGACCACCAAAACGACGGTTGGAGTGATATCCGTGATGACTCTTTCGACAATCTCTTCGGCTGTCAAGCCAGCATTGGAGTCCAAGACTGATCCAGTGGCTGAACTGACGTAATTCTTGATAACTTTGCGGCCTTCAACGTAATTGGTTTTGTCTCTGTTCATTTCGTAGACGACTTCAATCAAGGATCCGACAGGGTCAACGTAGGAGTACTTGCCAATGATTTTGTTGCCTTCCACGCGTTCACTGCGCTTGAGACAAGTACAGTCAGCGTTGTCATCTTCTCCCAATGTAGCCGAGTATTGCTAGATTATACAAACAAATTACAATCAGACAGAAAGTTTCCATCTTTTGAAAAACTTACATCAACTGATCGACTCAAAACCCCACAAAAAAGGAACGTTGCCAAGATAAGAGACTTCATGGCTGATGCCTTCACCGGTAAGAAGTGAATTGATGCCCAAGCTCTCCGTCGCTTTTATAGTCGACGTTAGCGTCGTCGTCGTGGTTGTAGGCAAGCGCATCATCATGGAATCTTCTAGTGCTTGAACCAACCTCGAGAAAATCACTTATAAAGTCAAATGCTCAGTAATTGGATAATTGCGATAATTGAATAAAATTAACAAATGATAGAAGAATAAAACAAATATTTAGAATTAAGCGTGATGCGATCCATGTTTGGGCGTAAAAATCTTTTTTACTTGGCTTCCTGAAACAGAAGGTAGACAAAACTTTTTTATCATTGTTGGAATTCCATGACGCCGCCGCGCTTCTCATTCACACATTGCCTCAAATGCCAATCAATAATGTATTCCGTCGTAAGTAGTTTTGAGGCTTTTGAGGGGAATGTTGACCACCAAAGCTGACTGCATTCTTTCCTAAATAACAACGTTTGTGTTTTAGACTTTATGGTCCGTCGTCGTCGGTTTTTGGCTGCTGCTGCTCTTTTGATGGCATTGATAGCGCTCATGAATCTTTTTGTGTGTCTCTTGAAGAAGATTCTCGCAGATATGAATCGACCATCAGTAAATTGTCGTCAACTTTGGGTTTGGGCTGTGTTTGTAAAGAATAGAGTAATGCCAAGTCTGCCATCTTGGAGACGAACCTGATTCTGCCAAATCTGACTCCCGATACGTACTGAGGCACGTAATGTAAGGACGGAGTCAGATTTGGCAAAACCAAGATGGCGGCCTGGGCATTACTCTAGTCTTTATGTACACATAGTTTGGGTTGTGGCAACAAAAGTGACACTGAAAAATAACCTCTGAAATGTTTGCATGGGTACGATATGTTCTCAGAAACGGGCGACATTCTTTACAAGATTTATGGAGTTGTAAGAGAAAACCGAAAAAAACTTTTGTTGCTATGGAGACGACTTGAAAGTAGCAACTATAAATATCACATTTGGAGACAAAGCAACCATCATCATCTGAAATGCAAAGATTTTTTTTTTCTGTCTGTAATGTTTCAATTTTTCGTCAAATCAATGCGATGCAATTCAATGCTGCAAGGCAGAATTTGAGTACATATTTCCATGCAGCAAAAGAAAACATGGAAAATTCTAGAATAACAAAACGGACAATCAAATGGCATCGAAAATTTGCCCAATTTATTCCCCTGAAGTTTAGTAACAATTTTTAGCCAGCTTTCCTTGCCCAATCACACAAGGCAACTTCACCTAAATTAGTTGAGCTAATAAACATCTTCTAGAGAAATAAAAAAAAAAAAGTGGGGATTAATTTGATGAATTATATTTGGAGACTTGCCCACAAAACTTTTGAAAATTAAGCTTACTTTTTTAAAATAGGTAATAGGTACTGTTTAGGTATATTCATCGGAAGAATTTCCGTCGACATCACGCAATCTAGGCGCATCAAACTGCGAGACTGATGCACCAAAAATTGAAAGAAAATTGGGATAAAATGTATAAAAAGTTTCTTATGCTCCAGTTTTGCACAATTAAACTATCCATTTCGTAGAAAATTGAAGTCTCTTTTTCGCGATATTTTTAAACTCTACTTTTTGTTCTAAAATATACTACGACATACAAAGTTGAAATTGCGTAGTAGATTATCAATGACAGAAACTTTTATTTTTACGTGCCTCTTAGAACAAATTACAATATAGGTATACAAAATTACATTTTCAGTTAATCAGCTTGTTGAAAATTGCTCCAAAAGGTGTGTTGTCACCACTAAAATATAACTTGGTATTGTTTGAAAATACTTGAGCCATATGGATTTTCAAGTATTCATCAGTGAATATCAATTTGTTGCCTTCAGCTTCTTTTTCCTTCTTGTATTTCAAAACATTGGCCCTATTTTCTTCTTCAATTCTGTATCTTTCATTTTCAATTGCAGAAATATTCTTTTCCGCTTCTTTCTGCAAAATTTGCTTTTCAATGTCAATCATCTTTACAGCCTTTTCTCGATTGGCATCAGCAATAGCTTTCAACTCTTCAGTCTCTTTCCGAACTTGGATTTTTTCTTGCTCTTTTTCTGCCACAAGCTTTTCTGTCCATTCTACTTTGACTTTTTGGTAATTTGCCGCAATGTCATGAGGAATTTCTGGCTTGGGAATAATCAAATTGATGATTTCTACCTTGCCTTGGGCCAATCTTTGAATATTTTGGGTTGTTTCATTAATCACCAATTCTGACATTTCCTGAAACCTTTCATTGTAGACATCATCAATGTCATGTCCAAAAGCATATCGCTTCACTTCTTCTCTTAATCGATCAAAGACCAAAATAGTCCTGAAATTCACTCCAAATTTCTTGACTAACCATAGAACGTTTTCTTGTGGCACAGAACTGATTACTTCAACGTTTTGAAATGTAAGTGGAATGGCATCCTTGGTCACTGCGGTAAATGTGTATGCAAGCTCTGATTTGGGCCTTATGGTGATTTGCTCAACAGTAGACACCCATGGAGTCATAGTATTCAGGCCTGGATGACCTAAGCTCTTCTGCAAAGCTCCATATTTGAAGTAGACACCAACATGTCCTTCATCTATGCGGTGGAGACTATGGGCCAACATACCAATAAACAAAGCCAATACCAAAGCTGTTCCAACACCAGCAATGCACAATAGATTTAATTTACCCATGTTTTCAGTGGTAGCAACTTCAAACGTCTTTGTTGTTTTTTCCTATATCTCAATCTTCGTGAGATGACGATGACTGAAGGAGTCAAGGTCCAGTACTGAATCTATGACTCAAAAAAATTTTTTTTTTTTAAATA
>LT728044.1:0-17016 GCA_900157175.1 Oithona nana
ATCTTGCGATTACATACCTTTCTTAGTATACGTAAGTAGGACACAGAAATGACGACGATAACTTGTAGAACTTTGCAAAGTTTACCCCCTCAGAGATGTAGAAATGTACACCAAAGGTTTCGTGTTTTTTGAAACCTTTCTTGCGTTTATACGATGTATGTTTATGGTGAAGATTGAATTGAAATAAGACCTCCTGGGAATTCGATTTAGTCTTACTGACGTAGATCTTACTCTTAGATAGTGAAAGTGATGTCATTGAAATCATATATGCAATTTCCGATCGTCCATAAGTAATTGCTGAATGCAAAATTGTTATCTAAGCAATAGCGACCTTAATCGTTACGTTATGAAGGTTGCACTATGAAAAGAAAATTGACTTGGCTGAGCAAAGGGTTTTTTGGGCGTGACTACTAAGTAAGTATCGATAGCAACGACAGCATCGATGGTAGAAGTAAAACGTGACATCATCATCTTGTTACGTCATCGATGCTCTTTAGAAGACTAAAAAAATTGAAAGAAATGCTTGATGATAATAACTACTTAACTGCATATAAATCAAGTAGAAATCAAAAGCAAGTCAGCCAATTTGGCATTTCATTTAAAACAAACTAAACAAGCAAACATCCAGTCTCTATCGCACCTTCTAAATTCACTTCACTTTGACGAATTATACAATCTGTAGTTATCAATGTACACTATATACCTGACGTGTATTTGATAAAATGATAAGCCAATGTAAACTATCTAGATGTGTCGGTACCTTCATTGAACTTGAAAAAGGAATCTGATCAGTTGGAAAAATGACACTCAAGGTATATGTTGACTACGCATCCCAACCAAGCCGAGCGTTGCCTCTGTTTTTTAAAGCAGCAAAAATCCCTCATGAAGTGGTCTTTGTGCATATTGTCTCGCAAGACCACAAATCCGAAAAGATCACCAAATTAAATCCATTCCAGACAGTTCCTTTTGTCGAACATGATGGCAAGGTTTTAGGGGAATCTATGGCCATTTTGAGATACATCACTAAGGCTTTAGATGTGGAAGATCATTGGTATCCAAAGGTAAATCTATCATCTCAGTGTTCAAATGTGTATCACTCAAAAAGTCTCTGAATTTCAGGATGTGAGGGGTGAACAAAAAGTCAACGAGTATTTACATTGGCAACATTTGGCCACTCGCTACCACTGCGCCATGTACTTCCAGGTAGGCACAAAAACCAGTCGTAAACCAATTGTGTGTGCCACTTTTTTTTTGCTTATCTTTTAGAACAAGTGGCTAATTCCCTACATGACTGACAAACCCATTAATAAGGATGAACTTGACAAGTTTTGGACGCGGATGAACAAGACTTTGGACCAGATTGAACAGATTTGGTTGGATAACGGACAGAAGAATTATATTGCAGGCGACAAAATTTCTGTGGCGGACATTGTGGCCGTTTGTGAATTGGAACAACCTTTGATGGCAGGGTACAATAAACTTAAATATTGTCCAAAACAAGACTAAAATAACTTCAAACTTTATCTACAACCTTTTCAGGTTCGATGTACGGACCAATAGACCGGTGTTAACAGCCTACATGGAGAGAATTCGACAAGAATTGCATCCACATTACGACGATGTTCACGAAAAAGTGTATCAAGTCCGGGATGCATTCAAAGGTGAAATTCCCAAGAAAGGCGACCAACAATTTGTCAAACTTTTCAGCCAAGCTTTTCATAAAGAACGCAAATAAAATCTGGGGAATCCCCCGCTTCAACCTTCAATTTTCTTTCTTCTTTGTAACGGTCAATTTTGATATTTCTTAGAAGACGTTCGAGATGTGCAATTTAATGATGTATGAAACAATTGCAATTTCGTTTCACAGTTTTGGTCTAGCACAACAGGTTTTTATTTTTTCAAAGAGTCATAAGTTATACATATTTTATGACTTAGCCAATTTACACATTGTTTGAAAAATACTCAAAATGTATCATTTTAAAAAATGCAAGCGAAGTCTATTCTTAAATATGTTTGAATTTTCGTGTCAAAAATCTATAAAGTTAGGTGCGGCGCACTTGCCCCATTTTTGGCGCGAAGTTCAAATATTTGACAATTTTGACAACAAGAAAACAGTATTTTTAGCGCGAAAATTCAAATGAGACATTTTTAAAGGGATTTTCAAACACTGCGTGGCATACCTGACCTGAAAAGATATGTTTGGATTTTAAACGAAACTTGGTTTTTATGGACCTTGTTGTTGTTGCTACAGAATTTGGTTCTAAGAAGCGGGTAATTCCAGAATCCAGTTCTGTGCTGATGCTTTGCTATAATAGTCGTCCGTCCGAGCTATGGACTAACCAGTTTCATTTCGTAGCCAGACAAAGAAGAAGCTAAGAAGGCGCCGCGCGCATCATTTCAACTCAACGCTTGCTTGCCTAGCTTTTTTAAGAGGCCCTTTTTATTTTACTACCTTCGAGTGTTGCATTTTTGTGAAGACTCGAACGACACGACCAAAACTCTCTCTTCTAAACTATAAAATATAATAATTCAGGTAAATCATTCAAAAAATCTCATTTTTCGGTTATCTTTGAATTTTTGCGCTAAACATCAATAATTATTATTGATCAGTTTTGGCGTGAAATTTCAAATGTGACTTTTTTGGTGATTTTGTAAATTGAAAATTTTCTTTAGTATTAATAAAATTGTAATTTCAGATGTGGAAATCTTTAGCCTTTTTATTAGGCCTCATTGCCTTGACTTTAGCTTTTCCCAATCCTCAAGATGACCAAGATCTCCTCTCGGAACTTGATGGGTTGGCAGAAGGAGATGGCGAACGGTATGGAGGCATTGATTCAAATCTAGATGCCACTGATCTGTTAGAAATCTTTGGCATCAATGAAAAACCCTTTGAAGTGGCAAATGAGGATGACGATGACTTTGAATCCATTCATGATGCTGGAGTTCCCAAAGATATCATTGAAGATGAAAGATTCAAGCAATGTGCAGCTTATGCCGAGTCTGGATACAGATGCGTACCTTACTACTCTTGTGAAAATGGCGAAATCATCACGGATGGTGGTGGTTTGATCAATGTTCGATTTGCCGGTTTAGACGATGTCCAATTAGATCCAGAAACATCCAAATGTCCAGGTAGTCTGGAAATGTGTTGTAGACATCCGGATTGGATAGGTCTACCTATCCAATCACCCATTCCTATCAAGAGACCTGACGTCAATGATAACTCACCAATTTCTAATGATCCCAATGAACCTTTGGACCCTAAAGATCCTATAGACAATGACCCTGAGGATCCAAGTCAACCAATCATCGATGACCCTGAATATCCTATTGAAGAAGTTGATCCTGCTATTCCTGAAGGTCCTACTGTAGTTGATCCTGTTATTCCTATTGAGGATCCAAAACAACCAACCAATGACCCTTCCTATCCTAATCCACAAAACCCTACTGAGGACAACACTTATGAGGATCCCAAACTGCCAGTAATCGCTGATGAACCAACCTATCCGTACCCAACAGCTAATGGATACAAACCTCAATGTGGACAACATAATACTGACGGAGTAGGTGTACGCATCTCTCATACCAACATTGATGACAAAAGGACTCAATTTGGTGAATGGCCTCATATGTGCGCTGTCTTGAACAAAACTCTCATTGGTGGAGTAGAACATAATCTGTATGTTTGTGGTGGATCCTTGATTGCTCCCAATGTCATCCTTACTGCTGCTCATTGCCTTGAGTAAGTTTTATTTGACACTTTTTCTTTGAAAATTTGTTCAAAATCTCATTTTATTCTAGTAATGTCGGAAAAGACCAAGAAGACATCAACAAAATCGTTGTCCGTTGTGGTGAATGGGACACTCGTGACGAAGTTGAACCCAAGACTCATCAAGACATCAGAGCTAAACAAATCTTCAGCCATCCTGGATTCGTTAAAAGGAACTTAGCCAATGACTTTGCCATCATTGTCACTGAAGATTATTACGTCTTGGACAAACATGTGGACACAATTTGCTTGCCAGACCTTGATGATCAACACTTCACTGAACAAAACTGCGTTGCCACAGGTTGGGGTAAAGACGAATTTGGTGATGATGGTAACTATGAAGTGATCATGAAACAAGTCCAATTGGACATGGTCAACCATGGACAATGTCAAAACATCTTGCAAACCACCAGATTAGGTGAATTTTTCAAGCTTGACCAATCCTTTACATGCGCTGGAGGTGAAGAAGGTCAAGATGCTTGCACTGGAGATGGAGGTGGACCTCTGGTTTGTCCGGATGCCAATGGTGTCTACTACCAATCCGGAATCATTGCTTGGGGATTAGGTTGTGGAGAAGCAGGCATTCCTGGTGTTTATGCTGATGTACGTGAAGGTTTAGGCTTCATTGATTATGCTACCAAGTGCGCATTGGGAAGAGGTACCGATTACTTTGGTCAAGGAAAACTCAATGAGCGTTGGGGTAAACGTCAATATTGTGAATTGAAAAATGAATTGGAACAAATTGATGCTGAGGTGGAGGAAACTACTGATTTGCGAGCTAAGGGAAAATTGTTCAGGAAGAGACGGAATTTCCAGAAAAAGTTGCCGTATTTTGAAGAATTTGTCAAGTCTTGCCGACATGGACAAGATGTCAATGCTCCTGTTTTGGATACCGATTGCTTGAATTTTGATTATTACCCTGAAGATCCTTCAGAAGATTACTACTCTGGAGATGTTGATCTGAGTGATTTTGCTAGAATGAAAACTACAACTGAAAGTGCTGAAAGTGTAGATCCTAGAACTTCCAATTCCGGGGAGTCTTATTAAAAACTTATATGTGCAAATAAAATTTTTCTAATTCTTGTCAATCCGGATTCTCATTTTTTACAACATTACAAGCGAACCTACAGGATGTCCAAATAAGTCTTGGACAGGAATTTAGCATAAAAACTTCATAAAGTCAGAAACGGCGAAAAAAATCTTGAAAGTTTGTTTACATGCTAGCTACTTAAACAGTGGAGATCTCGCTTCAATTTGACGATTTTTTTTGACAAAATAATTCAAAATTCCAATTTCGCGCGATTTTGAGATTTTCTATAAGAGCTTTCCATCCAAAACTTGTTGGGACACCCTGTATCTAGCAACGTATTTAAAGAAACTTTGAATTTTCGCGTCAAAAATCCAACATTGAGGTCCGCAGGATGTTCACTACTTTTTGCGTGAAATTGAAATGCGACACTTTATTTTCAGGTATGTAGGTTATGTACATAAATTGGATAAATTGTATTTTTAATTTGATTAATTGCTCAAAATACTTTGCATTGTTTGATGAGTTACATTTGGATTTTGTATGGCTTTTGACACATAGTAATTCTTCATAATGCCTTCCAATTCTGTCACCTCTCCATTTTTCTCCACTTTGTTCAAACGCAACCTTTTCACCGTTCCTTTCATCTCCAACTGGATTTGAACCGTCCACGTACTTTTGACAAAATACTGCAGTGATCTGTAATGTAATGTAAAATTTAGCTTCAATAAAACGTTAAAAAGTGTTCAAAATTCTATACCTATACATTTGTCTCCTCGAATCAAATTCATCAACCAAAGCGATTTTGCGCTTACCACCAAACTCTGCTATCATTGGCCAAGCACCTAAATGTAATTCCAAACTACATTTTTGGTGTCTGGGTAGCAAAAATGATTTGTAATTTGAGGCTGGACCAGTGAAAATGATCAATCTCTCAACACTTGGAATCGCGTGCGTCACATTCAATCGGTCCCTTTGAACATCAGTCTCTGGAATTTGTGCCAAAAATTGGCCATGCTCAACCAAATCATCAACACTGGTTTCATCAGGTAAATCTTCAGACTGTTGGTCATTGAATTTGATTTTCAAGTCTTCAGGGTTGAAGTGTTCTCTTCGGCCAATTTTTTTCTTTAGTTCCCAAATGTTGTCTTTGATCCCACATGTGTAAAATTGGCCGGGTTCTTCAATGTAGCCCTGTTCATTGACCAATTTCACTTGGGCTTTTTTTCTCTCATTCCTTTCAAGCATTTCTCGACAACTGAAATAGAAGTTTTCAATTTCCGGATTTTTTATGAGACTTTCATCATTCCATTTCGAGTGGAGCGAGCCAAAATAATAAAAGTTAAAAATGTTTGAATTTTCGCGCCGAAATCGAATTTAGAATTTACAGAAGTTTCAGTTTCATGAGACATTTATTGTTATTTCCAAACAATGTGAATTGACTTTTTGACCTATTCCAGCTTCCCTAAGTTGACTTAGGCAGAAGCCTTCAACTTTGGACGTCTAAATATTGATGACATATTTCCTACACACTTTCGTAATGCCAGTTTTGTAATCTTAGTACCCAAGGTCGGTGCTTGAAAATCACTGAAATAATTCACTTGCAACATTGCGATCAAAGCTAAGCTCACTTTCAAAATAAAGAAATTTGAATTCTCGCGCCAAAAATGCAATTCTAAACGTCTAAATATTAATGAAATGAATAAATATTTCTTTTACGTCTTACCGTCTTCCAAAATGGCGGTTGCGTTATCTTTGTATAGTAAGAGAACTAAAGCTTTGTTTGCACGCTTTAACGTTCTCACTTCCTTATCAGTTATCACAGTTCTAGATAAGAGGCCAGAATGTTCTAGTTTAACATTGCGTTGGAAATTGTCGATTGTTTGAAACTCCTACTAAAAGAAGTCTCATTTTAAAAATTGCAAATCGAATTTTTTTTTTCGTTTTTATAGATGCGCGCGTTTGGTTCATATTTAGCTTCTAAGTGAAATATGAGACTTTTTTACATAATTTCGACCACTGTAAAATGGGGAACTACGCATTACGCAGCATTAAAATGAGTCAACAGTAAGAAATGCTAAAATTAGTATGAATAATGAAAAGATTCATAGAAGGAAAATGAATCAGTCTAAGTCAGTCCATCATGGATTCCGGATTCGCATTGATTTGAGATTCTGAAAATTCTTTTTATTTGTCAACTTACATACGATTTAGATGGTCATGTACAATCTTATGGACTTTCCAATCTAGCACTTGGCAATCCCTTCCACAATACCTGGAAATCCGGCATTTGGAGCATTTCTTCAAATCTTCGACCGGGACAAAGCAGTTCCAGCATAATTTACTCCATTTCTTGGCCAAGTTCTCGACTTCGACTCCATATTGTTCTTTGATGAATTTGCGCATTTGGATGTCGTACAATGTTAATCCTTGATAGAGATTTGATGCAGCCATCTGAACGAAGATTTGTTCCACTTTTTCATCGTTGCCATAAACGAGTCTTTCATTTTTCAGTCCTAAAAAATATTGCATTTTGTAGGTTGTAGTTTAAAATTCATATCTCATTTTTTGCACACTATTCGAAAAGTCAAATTTTTGTCACAAAAATTCCATTTTGACAAAAAATTTTTGACATTTTTTCTCGTGAAATCAAAGTTGTCAACAGCTACAAAGTCCAAAACCCCAACATTTTCACGAGTTTTTCACCCAAAAAAATCGATAATTTTCTCGGGAAATCAAAGTTGTCAACAGCTAAGTAGTCCAAAACCACAACATTTTTCACGAGTTTTTCACCCCCCAAAAAATCCGCAATTTTCTCGGGAAATCAAAGTTGAATTTTTGGACAAAAAATGAAGATTTCGAACAGTGTGTGTGAACATCTTCGATTTCACGAGAAAAATTCAAAAATTGATTTACCGGAGGTTCATGAACAAATTCTTCTTCTTCGTCATCAAAGTCATCTTCGTCGGCGACTTTGTGAGCGACCGGATCCTCGTCAAAGTCGTCAAATTCCGAGAAATCGTCTTCATTTTGAGTCGCCGAGGCTCCATAAGTCGCCGAGACAAGTATAAGGACCAAAATCAGTCCAAGCGGCTTCATTTTTACCGAATTTTTGCTGATTGGCAACGTTGCCGTCTCTCTCAGCTTTGACAGCTGATTTTTTGTTTATTTCTCCGCTTTTATAGTCAAATCACTTCAAAAAACGCCAAAACGTCAAAAGTTGTCAAAACTCGCAAAAGTCTAAAAAAAATCGTGAAAACGCAACGGTTTTGCCCTGTTTTGCTGATAACCACTTTGATTTGACGAGAAAATAATCGATTTTTTTTTGAGAAATGTAAACAAGCAAAAAAATCGGGAATTTGCAATAAAACGTCAAAACTCTGTGAAAAATCGTGAAAATGCAACGGTTTTGCCCCGTTTAGCTGATAACCATTTTAATTTCACGAGAAAATAATCGATTTTTTTTAGAGAAATGTAAAAAACAAAAAAATCGGGAATTTGCAATAAAACGTCAAAACTCTATGAAAAATCGTGAAAACGCAACGGTTTTGCCCCGTTTAACTGATAACCATTTTAATTTCACGAGAAAATAATCGATTTTTTTAGAGAAATGTAAGAAACAAAAAATTCGGGAATTTGCAATGAAACGTTAAAACTCTATAAAAAATCATGAAATCATGGCCGCTTGTGGAAAGGGACACAATCACAAAGACATCGTGAAAATTCTCCTGGAACATTAAGACCCAAGATTTGATCTAAATCCAAACAAGACTGAAAAAGTTTTCAGTCTATAAGCGCGAGCATAGAAGTTTGAAAATCTTCTAGAAGGTCAAATTAGAAGTTCTAGAATTTTACTTTTGTTTCTAGAATTTTTCTATTGTTTCTTGAATTTTACTAATTTTTGCTAAAAGTTGTAGAAGCATGTAAAAATGAAAATTACCAAACCAGGTCTAGGGTGGTAAGAATTACGCTACTTTTACTTTTCGATTAAATGTGAAGGAAGGAAAACTATAGGTTCTAGAAGCGCGAGCTTACGTGCTCGCGCTTAAAAATAGATATGGATGGACTGCATTGAGCTCAAGATGTAGTAGAAAGCACCAATGACAAAACTTATTTGGATTTATTTAGCCAAAAAAGTATTTTCCAATTTCAATCTGGGCACAATATTCATAGCCTGTAATTCTTGAAACAATAATTTGCAGGCGTATGGAATCCTTATGGAAGACACATTCATGGAAGATCTGCAATTGTGACACCATCCTTTATAGCCCAAAAGACCACACTGGTTACAAACGTCCACATCAAAAGCGTCCGAGGAGATCATTAAACGTTCAATCAGAAGGTTACTAGCTCCATAAGCTATCAGACAATCCCTTTCCATTTCGCCTAAGCGAAGGCCACCTTCGCGTGATCTTCCTTCGGTGGGCTGCCGAGTAAGAACTGCACGAGGTCCTCGTGCTCGTCCGTGCATTTTGTCCAAGACCATATGCTTGAGCTTTTGGTAGTAGACTGGACCATGATAGATATAGGCCTCCAGGGGTTCACCGGTGATCCCGGAAGTTAAAATGTCTTAAAGAGAAGATCAATTTTAGTACGGCAAAATTACCTAAAATTGCCACTAGATGTCGTCTTAGTGCCACACAAACCAAAATTGAAATTTTGAACTTTCTGTGAAAAAGCTCGTCAAAATGAAAGGAGTTCTGGGCTATGTAGCTAAGATGTAAACAAAGTTTGACGGATTTTTTTAAACAAAAAAATTGTGGCAAGTTAAATTCGGCTGTTGATCTTTTGTGTAATTATCAAAACGCCATCTAGTGTACAAAACTGTCATGAAGACACGAGTTTTTCACCCCCAAAAAATCGACAATTTTCTCGGGAAATCAAAGTTGAAATTTTGGACAAAAAATGAAGATTTCAAACTTTTTGCACGGAAAATAATGAACAACTTACCAATTTCCGAACTTTGCGGAATAACCCCATACTTCGGATCGGCAGGATCGCCAATGTTGTACTTCGAAGTCTTCTTCATGTGGTCGAACACCATCAATGATTCTTTCTTGTTTATCCAATTCTTCATGTGGCCCAAAACAAAAGTATTGTCAATGACATGATCACCGAATTTCAAGAATGAATGTACAAATGTATGAGTTCGGCTTAACGATCCAACAATCCGAGACATATTGTCTGCGATGTTCAAGCTCTTGAAATAGTACATCAATAAACCATTGACACACATGCATTTGTTCGATGCCAAAGATTTGAATTGTGGGTTGCTTGGACAATTGCTTCCTTGAGTCTCCCAAGACTTGGCCAAGATCGCGTTGATCATTTCAGCGTTTTTTACATTCTTGGGTAAATTACTGGTTGGTAATTTCGAGTACAAATAATCGTCCCATTTGTAATTGCGAACCACAGAAAGGAGTCCCAAGTCTTCTTCAACTGCTAGCAAAGCTTCAATGGGATCTTCTTTGGCGATTGGTGCCCATTTCTTTTGGATATTATCGTAACCACGTCGTCTTTGGGAAGTCATTTTTATTTTTGACGCTGGTAACGTTGCGCAAGTCTAAACTTCGAATCCGGAAAGATTCCGTTGAACTGAGAAACTGAGCTGAGAATTTGTGGGCACGCGCTAGGTCTTCCTTCGACTCGACCAAAGTCATCTAAGGACCACAAGCGTCAGGCACGCCCAAAAAAGCTGAGAATTTCTCAGTTTTGGCACAAACAGGAAACAGAACAAAATTCAGAAATTTACGGTCAAAGTTTTTGTTTTCAAAAGAAATCTTCAAATTCAAAAAAAACAAAAAGGGAAAAACTTTCGGAGATTCCGGATTTCCAGACTTTTCTTCATTGAACCGCCAAGACTTGAGTCAACAAGTTGGAACTTGGAGTGGAACCGTTTGAATTTGCGAAATCGAGGAGGTTCGAGGTCGATTTACAAAAGTGACTTCTCAGTGAACAAAAAAGTACTGTTCAAGTTGATGGTGACGGAAAAATTAGTGAACACGATTATTTCATGGGTAAGAATTTTACGACACAGCTACTTACTAATTTTAAAATCTAAAGAACGACAATTTTGTAATCAGTGATTCTCATGTTAGATCAAGCTGAAAATTTCAGCCTGAAATGACTTTAAAATATTGATTTGGTTTGAGCATATTTGACAATTCTTTATTCATTCCGGAATCCGGAAAAGTCCAATTTTCTCATTTCTGACTTTTCTTGAAAAGTTGGATTGACAGTCTTTATTTCATAATCTTTTTCCAAAAGTTTTGCCTTTTGGTTCTCTCCGGATCTGTATCCAAGCTGATTTTAGCATTGTTCAAGACCACATAAGTTGCACCCTTGAATCCATAAGCTGGCCATAAGTTATCTTTAGGTGTAGGATTATGAAAGATGGCAAAGTTAGTCCATAATTCAACCATGAAATCCATCATTTCTTGATCTTCAGCTGTGTTTCCATTCAACATATTTGTAAACAAAAACCAAAGTTCATCGCCATGTGTTGGTTCAGGTACCCTTTCAGTGATCAAACCTAACTTCTTTCCAATAATAGTCTTCATTACTTCAAGTTGAGGTTTTCCAGCCAAATCCAAAAGACTAAAAGTTCCAACATAATCAAATTGATAATTGTACACTTTGGTCTTCTTGGACAATTGTAAGGCTTGTAATTCACCTCCATAATGCATACCACAATCGTTAAGGAGTCTGCTCATGTTTATGTACCTCCAATCGTTCTGATTCGGAACAAACCTTTCATTCTTATCTTCAAAGTAGAATTCAGTGATGTCATCAACTTTTTTCTTAATATCTTCTGGAACTTGTCCATCCAAAAGATTTCTGCCAAAAGCATAAGCAGCAATGCATTGATGCCAATTGTCATTGAAATTCTTCACAAGAGGTCCTTTAGTACTGAAATCAGGCAAGTATGCAATGCCTTCATTCTTTACCTCTCCAGTCATGACAGGTACAATATTGAACTCTCCATCCTTGAAAATCTGTCTTGGATGTTTATGAAAGAATGGATCTTTAGTCAATTTGGAATCATCAATTGGAGCAAAAATCAATGGGTTAGGTACAATCTCAGAAATTGGACAGAAATTCAAAACATCTACTTTGCTAAAAATTTCATCTGCTGACTTGTCTTGAAGGCATTCAAGTGTTGAACATCCCAAAGATTCTGCCACGTCTTTGTGATATTGAACAACATCCAAATCAATATCAGCTTTTAACTGGGCTATCTCCAAGCTTCCACTTTGAACAATGGCAGCTTGGAAGAGTCCCTTGGATTTTTTAGAGGCCAAATGGTGACTGACACTCCATCCTCCAGCACTTTCTCCAAAGATTGTCACTTTGCTTGAATCTCCACCAAAGGCTTCAATGTTCTTATTGACCCATCTTAAAGCTTCGTATTGATCCCAAAATCCTTGATTACCTGAAACTTCTTCAGTGCCCAAAGTAAAGAATCCAAAGAGATTGACTCTATAGTTGATAGTGACAAGAATGACATCCTTATCAAGCAAAGCATTAGGTCCATAAAATTCTTCACTGGCATCACCTAATTGCAAACCTCCTCCAAAGATCCAAACCATAACAGGTAACTTATCAGCTTTATCCAGTCTTGGTACATAAACATTGAGTTGTAAGCAATCTTCAACGCCAGTCTTTTCCTTGCTAATATCTTTCTGGACACATTTGTTGACTTCATTGATAGCTTGGAAAGTACCTTGCCAAGCTTTGCCTTCAAAAGGGACTGGTCTCTTGAACCTCAATTTTCCAATAGGTGGATGAGCAAATGGGATTCCTTTATAGGCATGCAAAATTCTTCCTTTTCTTGTATACTGAGCAAGTCCAACTAGATCACCAACTGGAGCTTTGATCAAAGGTACTTCTACATTGGGAGTACTTGTATACTTGTAATACAAGACACCAATAACAGTTGTCACAATGAAGTAGAAGAAATATTTCAACTTTGCCATGTTGACGTTTACTTTGAACTTGACGCGTTTGAATTTAGCTGAATTTAAGGCGTGCTGGGTCGATTTTTGTAGTAAACACTGTGCACTCACTACTGAGTGGCTGGCTCATCTTTGTCAGCATAGGCGCGTAAATGAAGTTGCCAAATATTTCATAAATAGAACTCCATGTCTTCCCTTAAATAAAGCATAGGTCATTATGTACAACTCTCAATTTAATTATTTCAAATATTAAACACTGCTGTACTGGTAGATATTACCTTTATTGTATTTTTATTAATGGTCACTATTCGGTAACCTTTAGAAATTGGCATAGCTGACGATGTTTCACGTCATCTAGCCGGGGTATTGGTATCAGTTTTCAACTAGCAATAACACCACCTCTCTATTCGATCATTGGTTAGTGTATCGCCACTGCGCAAAGTTAACCTTCATCATGTTTTTAGTTGCTATATACCGGGCGTCAGCTGACATATTTCTTTGAAAACTTTGCTTTAAACACAGGAAATACAATTCATATTATAATACTAATGATTGTAAAAGGTAGACTTATCATGTTAAGATTAGGTTGACCTGTTTATTTGAAGTGTAAGAGATAAGTTCATTAATATTTATAAGAAACTAAGTTGCATGGAACCTGCCTTAGATTGACAGCGCCATCTATATAGAAACTTTTCATTGTTGTTCTACCTGTCTTTTTCAACTGAAAGAGCAGATGTTTTTGAGACTAATTCAGCTGTGAAGCTTAGACCAACTTTTTGTGAAGCCATTCTTTTCCTTCAATGATTTTATCTTGGAATATTGGCACTTCTTTTACCTTAGAGCAAAGCATGTTTTGTTGTTGTTTATTTCAATTGTAAAAGTAGCTTTGATTGCTTGTTTCCAAAATGTTGGAATAGAGACTTTCCAAACCATTTCATGAATTGAAAACAATCAAAACTTCTTCAATCAATCTTGTCTAGTCATTTCTACTCTAGCCTTACCCTTATTTGGTCAATTTTTCAAAAGTTTGAGCTGAAAAAAAGCCGGCCATTTGATGAGGTTGCGTGTTATCTCCTAGAAAATCCCGTTTCAAAACAAGAAAAATGCCGGCGTCTATTTTCATGAAAAACGTTTGGAGAATAAGGAAAACGTTTTGAATATTATTTCCTTATTTTACTTTTGATATATAGGTAGTTGCTTCAGGATAGCTTGATCTATTTTTGTTGTTATGCTATGCTCCACTCGCGGTCAACAACTAAATATATTTACTGGTTAATACTCTCATTTTTACTCTATGCTTCTCTTAGTTAGATTTTTGGTCCATTTTTAGGGGGTATTTCTTTTACATTTTATTTATAACTTTCACTATGATAGACAAAATGGATCAGAAAGTAAAGTCTTGATCATAGAGAGGATAGACAGGAATAGAACTAATTCTTGAATTTCTTCTGAATTCATTTTAGTTTAGGGATTGCTAGCTTCTGTTAGAAGCCTAAAGAAATAGATAAGTCTCAATTGGTGTCTCTTACACACGGAAATCTTTAGTAAAAGGCGAAAGATTTATGCGATTTTGAGTAAAAGACTTGAGTTGCTAATTCTAGATTTCCACCAAAAAGCCAGCTGAATTTAGCCGGTACAAGACTAGATTTGGCTCATCTCATTTTCTCTGATAGTAAACATTTTTACTTGAAATTCATAAAGAAACTTTGATGAGTCATGGAATAATGAGTCATTTAAAGGAAGTTTCTAGAGCATGAGTGATAAAATTCAGTTAAGAAATTGAAATCAACATTTCCTCTCAGTTTTGTTTTGCTAGTGACGCCATCTACCTTAGCGGTTCTCAGCATTTTTCTGCAGCTGCTGCTCTCTCAGTTTTTGTTTACTAACGTTTCTCAACGGTTTTTTGCTTGCAGCGCCCCCTATTCTCAGTTATGAACTACTGAGAGCTGCTGAGAGTTACCTGACGCTGTTGGTAGACGGCGTTGCTTTACTAATTTTGCTGAGAGCATAGAAAACTAAACCATTTTTCAATACCATTTTTCAACCATTGAAAAGTAAACTTTCAATAATTTAAAACTATGAAAAATATCAGAACTATTGATTGAAATGAAAATTAAGTCTAATTTTGTTCCGTGTTTGAATTCTAAACACTTTGGTAGACCGTCCCAGACTAGAAATCGTTTCCATGAATAGGATTTTGAACGTTTGTTGGGTATCGCTTCTCGGCCTTTTGGCTAAGATCAAAGTGTAGTATCTGTTCTTATCAGCTTANCGAGTTGGCCTTGTATTGCAGTACCGCAAGGATCGGCTCACTTCCCCAATAATCTTATACTGAAGGTATTCAATTAACTAGAAGAAGTATCATCAAGTAAACATCATTGTATATTGTACAGTGTTCTAAGGCTTATGAATAGAAAGGAAGAGCTTCCTCCTGGTCTAAATTATGTACATCAAATCCAGAAATCGTGGGATGCTTCAATTCTTGCAAGGGTATCAGGGCTAGGGACTTATTTGGCTTGATATCAAGGTGATAAAAGGTGACAATGTTTTGGTAAAAATAAGCCAAATAGATATTGCTTCTCAAGTTAAAAAGAGTCCATTCTTTGGTCTTCAAATCATCTTTCTGTACTGAAATGAATTCATGATCTGAACTTGGATAGTCCACTATGTAAATCTTGGTTTCAGAAAGACTGATATGCTGGCTATATTGCAATAGCATAACCACTTGTCTGTAGATCAATGAAAACTTAGCAAAATTAATATGCGAAATGTTTGAGGCATGGAGACTTACAATTTTCCCATTTTGTTCAAGTATGATGAGCAAGTGAATTTTGCTACATATATATCAATATCAATACCAAGAAAGATGAAGCATTTCTTGATAAGAACCCATTCAAAAGTCTCTACAGAATAGACAAACATATCAATGCAATCTTGGTCACAATCATTTTCCAACACACTCCATTGACAGACATGAAAAATTATGCCATGGGTTCGATTGATTGAAACTCCAGAAGCATATGGGGCACATCCTGTCTCTAAGGGAAGATAAGGACCACCATTGATCCAAACCTTCCTTTTAATGCTCCATATTTGAGTTTTAACTGAGGAACATTGACTGTTTGACATGTAAAAATCTTGTTGAATATTCGTTCCACCAAAAAACATAACAAAATTGCCCAATCTGAAGGAGTAACCACCAAAGAATCCTTGTCTCAATTCACTTCTTGGTACTGTGAAGTGTTTGGTAGGAGATTGAATGACTGTCATCTTCATTTTCTTGTTGGAAAATGCAACATGAATATTGCCTAAGTCTTCAAACATGAAGTAAGTTTGAGAAACTCCACCACTTTGATCTGGAACTTTGAATTTCCATGCATAGTCAAAGTTAGACTGATTGATTAGTTTGAAAACCAGCATCGAACCGTCATGCCACATATTCATGAAAGCAACATGAGGTATTGGAAAATGTTCGGTGTCTTCAACAATGGTTACTGCTGAAAATACGTTTTGATCTTTGACTCCAAATGCTTGGAAATTCAATATGATGAAAACCAGTGAAGATAGGCTTAACACAAATGCCATGGATAATCCATAAAAAATGAGCCTTTTTTCACTTTCTTCATAAGAAATGTTATCTTCTTGGATGTCTTGGTCAATAAAATTTTGCTCTCTTTCAATGGCCACTATTTTGATGATTTGGTCTGCTATCTTTTCAAATTTTGATGTACTTTTCCGTCTAGAATTTAGGGAATCTTCAAGTCCCATGCCAGTTGAAAAGGAATTGCATTCTGATATTTCGTCTGGGGGAACAGATTCCTCCTCAGAATTTTCAGAATCATAAGCTTGAGTGGTTAGTTCTAAAGGCGGTATTGGATTTTCAGAAATTTCAAACATTTGAGACAAATTGCTGTTCAGGACTTCAAACTTGAGAAAAGGTCTAAATCTAAAACACTAGTCTTTCAAAAAAAGATCAATGAATGGATTTTTTAATGGGTTTTTCTCCATATGGTACTTTGCGGTTTTTTAAGCTCATGCACATTTCATGAATGAATCCGGAACCTTCTAAATAATAAATTATCATCCTGAGACTTTGGGTCACACCCTGTATCTCCGGAACCCCTTGCATGCGTAATCTACTCATCATATGGAAGATTTCTACGAAAAAAAAAAAATTCGAAAAAATGTACATGTTTTTTTTTTTTTTCTTTATTCATTTTTTTTCCTCAATAGTTTTCGGCTTCAGATTCCGTCGGATTCCTCAC
>LT728044.1:17262-31545 GCA_900157175.1 Oithona nana
GAATCCGGAACCTTCTAAATATTAAATTCTCATCCTGAGACTTTGGGTCACACCCTGTATCTCCGGAACCCCTTGCATGCGTAATCTACTCATCATATGGAAGATTTCTACGAAATTTTTTTTCGGAAAAATGTACATGTTTTTTTTTTTTTTTTTTTCTTTATTCATTTTTTTTCCTCAATAGTTTTCGGCTTCAGATTCCGCCGGATTCCTCACTGTAGGAGCCGAAGTATGTATTCGATTCTGAACATGGACGTTAGGTAGATTTTGCCAACGACAATTCTGGAGATTAACCTGCAAATAATAAGAAAAATTATTGTCTGCTCAAAATTCATGATTTTATAGGAGTTTACCATTTCCCAACGTCTGAGTCCATCATAGCATAATCCAACGTTTCCAGTAGTTCAGTTTTCCATCTTGAAACGAAGACAAAATTCCATAATCTTATGCTATGGAATTCTTTTTTTAAAGTGTGAAATAAAAATTGTTATTAGATTTGCATAATTTTCTTTGTCATGAAAACAATTGGAATCCATTAACTTGGTTTAAAATGTTTTTAAAACACGTTTAACTTTTACAATAGGAACTCTTGATTTTGAAAGTTAAACATTTACTTGTAACGAACGAAATAAAAATATTTTCATCAAAGTTTCGTATACTATTTGCCAATTTAGAACATGAAACTTAAAACTTTCTATGAAAAAACATCCATGTGTCCAACATTTTGAAAGTTTTAAAGATTTACTCGTAATGAAATAAAAAATATTTTCACCTTTTTTTCCACAATTTATACTGCAATGCTCATATTAACTTTTATAAGATGTATTATGACATTTCAAAAACATATATCCAACATCTTAAAAAAGTTAAAAAGTTACTATATAAATGAGATAAAAATTCATCTAAATATGTGAATTTGGAGAAGCCATGAGTAAAAAGAAAACACTATGGATAGCTCTATCTAATCAATATGAAACAAAAACAAGTAATGATGTCACGCAGATTCCTAGAAAATTCTCATGGTCAAGCATTGAAACACGTTTGAAAAAATTGACGGTGTTAAAATCTCGATTAAGAATTTCAATATTTTTAAAAATAAAAATGTAACATGAATTTCAAATTAGAAATCTACTGAAATACATATTAAGTTCCAGAGTAGAAATTCCACATTAAGAATTTCAATATAAAGTAGTTATATGTTTACTTTTGTTTTGAAATGTTGTTATATTAGATTCAATTCAAAATTCCAAGCAACAAGGAATTTTGAAATAATTTAAAAACGATAAAAATAATTTGGTAGTGTTGAAAAAATTCTAATCTCAAGTTTCAGTTGAAATTCCAAATTAAGAATTTCAATATAAAGTAAGTATACTATGTTTACTTTTGTTTTTATTTTTAAACACAGTAAAAATTAATAAAAAAATAAATGTTTTCCAGTTGAAATTCAAAGAGTAAAAATTCCTAATTCCAAGCAATGAGGAATTTTTTTAGTTATGCTAAAAAGCTATATCTTGGATAATCTTCATCTTAAAAATTAATTCTAAAACAAACTTTCAGAGGATAACATTCCAAGCAGCGAGGCATTTTGAAATAATTGTTTTATTAGATAAAAATACTTTGGTAGGGAATAAAAATATTCGATCTAAACTGAGGATGCCTTTGCATTTCTGCATTTGGTTATCTAAAGTATGGCCAGTGGTCAATTATGTTACGAAATAAAGGAAATAAAAATACGTTTGGTAATGTGTTGACAAACGTTTCAGTTGAAATTCCAAATTAAGAATTTCAATATAAAGTAAACACAGTAAAAAATAAAAAAAAAATACATGGTTAGGTTATGATAAATATACTGCAAATACGATTTGAAGTAAAGATATTGAATTATCTAAATGAACAGTTATACACTTCTACTTTGAGCGATAGCTACGCTTCTCGCGGTCAAAAATACTTTGGCAGGGCATAAAAATATTCGATCTAAACTATAAAATGAGTCTTTTTAAAGAATTTAGCATTTACCTGAATGCAGTAAAAATTCCTTTCGAGGAAAATGTAGTAAAACAAATTCCCATCGAGAAATTTAAATATACAACTATTTTAGATAAAAATAATTTGGGTAATTCATTAATTTAACTGTACAACTTTGAAGCACGATCATGGCTTGGGGAGGCCTTGGCATTTTTGGATTTAGTTTGGGTATTCAACAGATCAACTAATTAACCAACACAGATGGCCATGCTACCCAATGTAGCCAATGGTCAATTATTTTACGAAATAAAAATACGTAAGCAGACTTTTTAGTTTCTTTTAAAGTATGTTATTCATTGGACTACAAAGAATCCATAATGTTTCATTATTTTTTGAATTTTACTTCATAAAGATTACTAAAAAATTCATACTTACCTTATCTGTGGCTCAAAGGCCACGCCAAACAAAACTAGCGTGCTATCTGTCTCTGTTTGCAGTTGAGATAGCTGACTACCTGACTTGGCAGCCTGCACAGCAGTACTGGACCGTTAAAACGCAATTTTAATTGTTTGAATCACGCAACCTTGATTTTCAAATTCTGTTTCAATTCAAGTTTCAGTTGAAATTCCAAATTAAGAATCTCAATATAAAGTACGTATGATATGTTTACTTTTGTTTATATTTTTAAACACAGTAAAAATTAATAAAAATAAATGTTTTCTAGTTGAAATTCAAAGAGTAAAAATTCCAAGCAACGAGGAATTTTTTTTTAGTTATGCTTAAAAGCTATATCCTGGATAACATCCTAGTCTTAAAAATTAATTCTAAAAGAAACTTTCAGAGGATTACATTCCAAGCAGCGAGGCATTTTGAAATGATTGTTTTATTAGATAAAAATACTTTGGTAGGGAATAAAAATGTTCGATCTAAAGTGTGGATGCCTTTGCATTTCTGCATTTGGTTATCTAAAGTATTTCCATGATTATTCAACTCTCCAACTTGGACAAAATTCCATGATCTCATGTCATGGAATTCTTTTAAAGTGTATAATAAAAATTGTAACTGTAACTGTACTGTAACTTCTATGAAAAAAACATCCATGTGTCCAACATTTTGAAAGTTTTTAACATTTACTCATTATGAAATAAAAATATTTTCACCTTGATTAAACTTGTCTAATTAATCATCCAATCTTCATATTAACTTTTAAAAGATATACTCTTGACATTTCAAAAGATATATCCAACATCTTAAAAGTTAAAAAGTTACTGTAAATGAGATAAAAATATGTTGTTCTAAATTTTTTAATTGTTCATGAGAATTTCAAAAATTTTTGACAATAAAAATGTAACATTAATTAAAGTTCACTGAAGTCATAATCTCAGTTGAAATTCTGAATTAAGAATTGCAATATAAAGTACTTTGACAATAAAAATGTAACATTAATTTCAAATAAGAAGTTAACTGAAGTAATAAGCTCAGTTGAAATTCTAAATCTAGAATTTCAATATAAAGTACATACCTATATTGGTGTTTACTTTTGTTTAAAAATACTAACCATCAGTTTACAGTTGAAATTCAAAATTAGGAATTTCAATTTACAATATACAGAAATTATTGATTTAAGTTGAAATTCCAAACTAAGAATTTCAATATAAATGTATTTTTAGTTTAGAATTTGAAAATACAAAATGTAAAATAAAAATACGGGAGTCAGTTATGATACAAAGATAAATCTTGGATCATCATTCATCTCCGTCCTAAGAATTCGTGTAAACTTTCAGAGGATAGACTTCAAGCAGCGATGAGGCATTTTGAAATAATCTTTAATATAAGATAAAAATACTTTTGTAATAATATTCGATCTAAACTGTAAAATGAGTCTCTTTTAAGGCATTTTCTGATCTAAATACAGTAAAAATTCCTTTCGAGGAAAATGTAGTAAAAGTTCCAAGCAACGAGAAATTTTGAAATATTTTTGGTATTTCCACCGAGGAATTTGAATATACAGCTAGGTTTTTTAAATAAAAATGCATTTTTCGAATTACTTTGGGTATTCAATTCTAATCTAACCACGGCCATGCTACCAATGTAGCCAATTGTCAGTTATTTTACGAAATAAAAATACTTCAGTACTAAGTTACGTAAGTAGACTTTTTAGTTTCTTTTAAAGTAAGTTATACATTGGACTAGAAAGAATCCATAATGTATCATTATTTTTTGAATTTTACTTCATAAAGTTTACTAAAAAATTCATACTTACCTTATCTGTGGCTCAAAGGCCACGCCAAACAAAAGTATCATTATTTTTTTAATTTTACTTCACTTTACTAAAAAAAACATACTTACCTAATCTGTGGCTCAAAGGCCACGCCAAACAAAACTAGCGTGATGGTGTTGAGTTAGCTTTCTACCTGGCATGTTGTCAAGCTAAGTACCGAACCGTCAAAACGCAATTTCAATTGTTTGAATCACGGAACCTTTCATGTTATGCCCTACATAAGCATGTAATCAATAAAAATATCTCATTAGAATTTTCACGACAAAATCATATTCATTCCGTTTGAACCGACAATTTTTCAAAACTTTGAATTTTCGCGCCAGAATAGGCACACATTGTAGGCCATTAATTCAAATAACTTTTTTAGGGATTTTCAAATACATACCATGTTGGGCCGGGGTTCCGGATTTATTTCAACCTCACCGTGACGGAGACTTCGGCTCCTACAGCGAGGACTCCGGCGGTCGATCGCTTCGCTCGCAATTTTGCTTGCTTTGCTCGCCCCAACCAAATCTTAAAAATCATAAAATTCCTGCAGAAAATCGCGAAAAAAATTCCAACCAATGAAAATTAGAAAAAAAAAATTGGGAAAAAAATTCCAAAAGAAAAATGTAAAGAAAAATCGTGAAATTTTTTTTTTTCGATTTTCCAAATTTTTTTTTTTCCGTTTAAATCTTCCATATCAAATGTAGATTACACATGCAAAAATTCATGATCATAAAGGTTCCGGAGCTGCACATGCTAACGGCCCTTAGACAGACATACAGACAGACAGACAAATTTGAGGAATTATCATATAGATAAATTACATTAAAAATTAGCCTCTCTTAGGATTCTAAGTGAATTTGAATGGCCATTTTTGAAAACCACTTATGAGACCTCTTATCACAATTGCAAAGTCTCATCATCTTAATCATATGACTATTCACTACAGCCACGAGCTTTTGATCTTGATACTTTGCATTCCATTTCTTGATTGGTCCTTTGATACGTTTAGTTCTTAGACGTTGGTAGTAAATGGCAGGAAGAGGTAAAATAAAAGTCAATCCAAGAACAGTGCAAATCCAAATAAGCCAAATCTCAGAGCTTTTGCCTTCTTCCTCTTCTTCATCATCCAAAAAGTACCAAATAAGAAGGGAAAGAAAATTGAGAATCCAGAAAATATAGAAATTCATTTTTTTGCACATTTACACACTGTTCGAAATCTTCATTTTTGTCCAAAAATCAACTTTGGTTTCCCGAGAAAATTGTCAATTTTTTTTTTGGGTGAAAAACTTGTGAAAATGTTGTGGTTTTGGACTTTTTAGTTGTTGACAACTTTGATTTCACGAAAAAATACTGCAAATAAATTTGCTGTCTTAGACCGCGAGAAGTGGCTATCTAAACTATAAAAATTTTAAAACAGATAAATCTACAAATTCAAAACGAATTTCAGATTTTTGGCTCATACGTATATGTACCTATGTGAAAAAGTACTGAAAATTAGTTATAAGATAATGGTTTTCATTTTCGATAATAAGCGCTGTTATCCAGTAATGCTTCGTTATAACATAATGAAATTAGTGAAGTTATAATACAAATAGACAAAATCGCAACAAGAAGAACTGCCACTTGTAGGACCGCGATAGCTTCGCTACTCGCGGTCAAAAACTCGTGAAAATGTTTTATCAAAATTGAATTTTTGGACAGAAATTTGACTTTTCGAATAGTGTGATTTGGCGCGAAAATTCAAATTCTTACAATGGTTACATCAATAGGTACCAATGGGTACTGTTTCTTGGAAACTTGAAAAGATTTGTATTCAATTCTTCTAACAATTCATTGATTGATGAACTGAACTCCAGCTCATCTCCGAGCAATTCAAATCTGAACATTTGATCTGTACCACATCCATAAGGCTTGAAAATCACCGGACACAATGCCACACAACTTGAATCTTTTGGTCCAGCTTCTTGATCAATTTCAGCATCAATTTTAGGATTTTTAGTTTGCCTGATAAGATATGGAATGTCCGAAATGATTTTGATATTTTTCAAATCTGAATCGGAAATAGTTTCTTCTCCAATGGATTTTTCAAGTGCCATTGCAGACAAATCCACATTGATTTTGGTACTTTTAGGCATTTTGTCCTCTTTGAGTTCATTTGGACT
Organism: Oithona nana; assembly: GCA_900157175.1. Taxonomy (NCBI): domain Eukaryota; kingdom Metazoa; phylum Arthropoda; class Copepoda; order Cyclopoida; family Oithonidae; genus Oithona; species Oithona nana. The sequence continues at coordinate 23,659 of LT728044.1, forward strand.
CGTCATTGACGTCAAAACCTAGATAAAATAAGCTCAAATAATGAATTTTTCACGCAACCTCAATTTGTTCCAGAATTGACGAATCAACGAACGACAAGGCTTTCTGTTTTGATAACTTTGTTTACCATGCATCAATCGAAGTCCTAAAATTCAAGTGTTATCTTCAAAGGACAAAATGTCTGAATCTGTGATACAGTTGGTGATTGCCAAACCTCAACAAACGGTGGCAACGATCGGTTCCGGAATTGGCATTTGGATTGTTTGGAAACTGGCCAATTGGTTTCTTCAAAGAAAACGGTAAGTTTACCAAAAATACCAAAATTCCAACAACTTTCAATTTATACATTTAGAATGAGAGCCAAAATCGAATTGAAATGGAAACAAAGACAAAATCATCAACGCGTTCTCAAAGCCAGACTTGAACAATTGGATCAAAAGGAACTTTGGCAGACTATTTCATCCAAATCTTATGAGGTTCTAAAAGAAGAATTACAAACTGGAAAATTAAAATCTGTTGATGCCTTACGAGCTTACCAATGGCAAGCCATTCAATCCAACCAAACCAGAAACAATGTTGTCTGGTTCATAGAAGACGCCGAAGAATTGGCTGCCAAATTGGACTCCACACCTGAACAAGATCGTGGACCAATGCATGGAATACCAATCAGTGTCAAAGAATGTTACTTTGTCAAAAATTGTGATGCTACAGGAGGTATGTGCCAATATGCTCATCAACCTGTAACAGAAGATGCTTTAGCAGTTGAATTGATGAAGTCTTTTGGTGCCATTCCCTATGTCTTGACCAATGTACCTCAATCCATGTTTTCCATGCAATGTAGTAATCCACTATATGGAGTGACAGGCAATGCTTTGGATCCTCAAAGAGAAGCTGGAGGTTCTTCAGGTGGTGAAGGATCCTTGATAGGTTCTGGTGGATCAATCTTAGGTTTAGGTTCGGATGTTGGTGGATCCTTGAGAAATCCTGCAGTCTTCAATGGGATTTACTCTTTGAAACCTACACATGGAAGACACTTGTCTCAATGTGGAGTAAGAAATCCGGTTGAGTATGAAACCATTGGTATCAGTTGTGTTGGTGGTTTCATGTCATCCAGTGCCATGGCAGTTCAAGATGCCTACAGAATTTTGTATGAAAACATTGACAAATCAGCATTGAAAGATCAAAGTATTGCTCCAATCCAATGGAGACCAGCCTTGAATGAAACCAGGATGCTCAAGATTGGATACTTTATGACTGATGGCAAATACCAGTCTCATCCAGGATGCACAAGAGCAGTCAAAGAAACCGTGGCTAAACTGAGGAAAATGGGTCATGAAGTCATTGAATTTCATAGTCCTGATCCTGAAAGAGTGTCTGATCTGTATTTGGGACTGATGTTTCAAGATCGGTTCAAGAGAGCTTATGGAGCCTTGAACAAAGATGTCTTCATTGATTCTGCAGTGGATGGGGTATGGATCAGTGCCTTGATCATGAAATGTCCGGATTGGATTCGTCGATGGATCATCAATCCAATAGCTTCATTGTTGACCTCTGATCTGCCTCCAGATCCAATCGAAGATGGGACTACCATTCCTCCAGCATTGGCTGAAATTGACACCATTTTGAGTGTGTACATGTGTGAATGGGATAAGTTGGATTTAGACTTGGTTTTGACTGCAGCTTCATATATGCCTCCTCCACTGAAGGAAACTATAGGTAATGTTCAACTTTACTTCATTTCATGACAGTTTCATACACTAGATGGCGTTTTTTGTGATTGTATAGGACAAATGCCTTCAACTGTACGTCCGTATATTCCTTGGAATTTACTCAATCTGCCTGCTGGAATTGTACCAATGACCAAAGTGACCAAAGAAGACGATTTTGGATTGAAAAGTCTTCCAAATAATGATATGGTAATAAGCTTGATTTATATACTTTGCAAAGCAAAATACTATTTAAAAATATGTCTCGGTAGTTTTACAGAATTATGAAGAAAAGTTGCCAAGGTGCGGTTGGAATGCCTTTGGCTGTGCAAATAGTGGGTCGAAGATACCAGGAAGAACTCGTTTTGTCTTTGATGACTCAACTTGCAACAGTTTCAGAATTCTAAATACAATCAATTATTCGTATCACAAGAGTAATAAATATGACAGCTTACGGATTGTCGAGCATATTCAGGTGTCCCAACACGTTTTAGACAGGAATTTTGCAAAAAATCGCTAAATGTTACGAATAGCAAAAAAACTCGTGAAAGTTTGCTTACATTTTAGCTAAGCAGTGCAGATCTCACTTCAATTTGACGAATTGTTTTGACCGAAAAAATTTCAAAATTCTATTCAATTTCGCGTAGATATGTTAGTACTATTTACTATTTAGTAGATTCAAATCCTTTAGATATACCACTGCTCTGGAATATTTTCTCTAAGAAGCCCACGAATTAATTTGTCTTACCTTCAATCGATACATCAGCTTTTTGCTTTCACAAATCACATTACATTTCAAAATTATGGCTTTTTTCTTGAATCTAATTTCCGCTTGCATCTTTCAATAAAATTCTCAGCAGAACTCATCTGTTCCTCTACGAACTGAACTGTCACACTGTGTCACTGCGGGGACGCGGGGCCTGCTGAGCAACAACAACAGCTACAGCTTAGTTCCGAATTTAGCAACTTCCGGCCGCTTCGTTGATTTTGCGTAATGGTAATCGCCAATTGAAAGGAAAATCCCACAACATCTTCGACATCGGTAAGTAGAAGTACAAAACAAACGTCGAGTTGAGTGGTTTCGTAGATTTCTGTCTAGGGCTCTGATCTAAATTACGCTGGTATGTTAGGGACAGAAATCAAGTAAAATGTAAATCTGCGTTAGTGCGTTCTGGATCGCCATCATCGCCTTCCAATATTTCATGAACTCTTCTGCACCACTCTTGTCAACCGATTATAAGTTGATTTTGAAACAGTTTCATCATGATTGTTCGAACGGGATTCTGGATGCTCTTTGATGGCCTTGAGTCCGGACGTTCAATTTTTTCACGCTTTGAAGCCAAGATCAAATATTTTAAATGTAAATATTATTTGCTTTTGCAGGAAAATGTGTTGGGAGCGATTGGAAGTTTTCATAACTGTAAGCGATAAGCGTTCCGGAATCCTTGATCCAATCTCATTTTATTTGATGCTGACAGTTCCTATCGTACAACGAAGAATTGGTCTTCTAGAGGCTTACTCTTACACATTACAAAGACTTGACATAAGCTGTAAAACCACCTGAAGAACATATTTTTAAAAACGTTGACGTTTAGCGATACACTTACTTTGGAATCATCTGTAACCAAAATTCGATTAGTGTAGTGTGTAACAGCAAAATCGAATACATCAACGCTACTGGTAAGACATAGTTCAATTCTCAATAATGCTTCAAATTCCAAATTAATGATTTCTAGAATTAACATTTCACTTTTAGTAAATAAATATTACACTTTTAGAATCAGGTAGATTCTTCAGAATCCTTCATAAACCACTCAGACTGCTTCTTCTTCATTGCTATTTCTTAAAGAAGTAGCATGCGATCATCAATGACTTCAAGATCTTGCCTTGAAGTCGGCTTCACGCTCAGAAGAAGAAACTTTGTCTCATCATCGTGGATGGTAAGACTTCGAATTTCAGACAGGAAATTCGTTATTCACACTACAGAAATGATCCTGTGAAGTATGATCTTAGTTAAAATTATGTAAGTTTCGAGAACATACGAATTCCATCTTATTCTACTCATGTGGATGCAGGGCCAGAAAATGTCTCAATATCTCCATTTCTTGGATAGAAATTCGCAAAAATTTGGGCTAAACCTTAAAAGTCATGCTTTTTAAGATTCATATTCAAGTTTAAACATTTTCATTTGTAATCTGCAAAGTGCGATTTCAATTTTGTTTTCATTTTGCGGTTTTGTGCTGCCATCTAACAATAGTTGTATGAGAAGTGACTTTTTCCACGCGGTCTTGTTTTGTTTTGAGCTACATTTACCCACGTGTTTTTTCAAACTCACGAAACCTTTCTTCTGCTAAAAGAATAAAAGACAAACCATGATAAAATAAATTGAATCTAAAACATAAATCGCAGAAATTAGACAAAGAAGCCCTGAACTGTGATTTTGTAAAGTTTTTGATATATTTACACTTATTATCGATTATTATTTGAGACAGAGTAGGAAGCATAAAAAATTCTAAACATAAGAGAATTGAAAATGTAACTTTTTAAAACATACATAATTTTCCCTTCCAATTTTTCTTTTCGTGAGTCTTAGGCCAAAAACTGTGTTGGCGTCACCTCCCATCTGCCGGCTTCTTGGCTTAGCCTGCCTGCTCTGCCTGCTCAGCCAAACAAGCCTACTGAACAATCTAGCCTGGCTCAGCTTTCCTGTGTTGTGTTTGAACAACACCAGGGAGCGGGCAAAATAAAAATCGCTCTGTACTAAGAAATAGCCCATATTATAAATAAAATTGTTCTGGGATTACATCCAAATTATACTTATATCTATGAATTGGATTTCTCATAAATATAGTACAAATCAAGTTTAAAATCAAACCTATTTAGACCCTTATAAACAAACTTAGATGTTAGAAACTGGACTTTGTCTGTCCGCTGAGGAGTCTATTTTCTTCTTTCAAAGCTTTTATCTGGCTTCAACATCTAGTTATTTCTTGGCGTTTTATGTGTTTTGAGTGTCATCCTGAAAAGTCTATAGACTTTTTTAAAAGTATGATACATAGTTTGATATAGATAAAATTAAAGGCTATGAACGTGCGTGTTTCTGCGAGAGATCCGGATCGTCAATTAAGAACTTGTATTGCATGCAGAGGGCGTTAAGCTGCAAATACTTCTAAATTCTCATATGCCAGTCATGATCTAAGTCATCATTACCTTAGTCCAAAAAATGTTAACGTACGTACGTGCATGTACGTGGCGTGGCACGGCCAATAGCTTGTCTAGCCTACCTGTAGTACCTGTTTTGGGGGTATTGCATCACACAGAATTGAAGTTCTTTTTGACAACAATTTTTCTTGCATAGATAGCCAACACACATCATTGAATGGGGTAAATGGCTTCATTAAAGATTCGTAGTAAAAGTTTATTATCAATTGCTATTGACACAGCAAAGATATCGATTTGAAATATTCATCCTTCAATATCAAAATAGAAAGTCTGCAATGTTATAAGACAAATGTTTCCAAAATGAGGTGCAGCTTTATAAAAAGATGTTTGAGTTGTGTATTGAAAAATTTCATTTTCTGAAAATTATTGATTTACAACTCTGAAGTAGCCCTGGAACATCTTGACAGATGAAGCAGAAGCAAAGAAGCTATAAAAATCTGACGAATAACAAGCCTACTGCCATCTGCAAATAAATTCGCAAGTCCGCAGTCGACACTTGTGTGCGCATGCGGTGTAGATAGGTGCCCTGCAAGGCCTTTGTGCAAAAACTGTTGACGTGGCACGACCATGCTTTTGTTAGTGGGGATTTTTCCATACGATGTTTATTCTTTACCAAATCTCTTACTTCCAATCCAAAATGAAAATCAATAAATGTAGAGAAAACCCCGAAATTGTTCGCGTATCTTTAGACGATATCGTCGGCCTCAATCATCGTCTTCTTCTCGTCCTCCTGGTTCTTGATTTCTACGAAAGCTCCGAATCCGACAAGGGCGGCAGCAAAGGCAGCGGCAGCAAAGGCAAAGAATTGAATCAAACCTTGAAAAAAGTGAAGTTTAATACAGCCTAAAATTGGATTTTGGTAGTTTAAAAAAGTACTTAATTACCTATCATTGTAAGGTTGACCTTCATCAAGGATCCACCATCCGGATCAACCCCAAAAGTAAGGAGGAGACAAAGATATAAGACAAATCCAGTTAGGTGACTCCAAGCGCAAATAGCAAGGGTCATTGATGACTTCTTCGCTGTTGCAACAATCATAGTCACATCACACCAAAATAGGCTAGTCCAAAAAGTCATCATGATCCCAGTAACGAAAACTTGTCCAGGTGTGTAACCGAAGACATAAACCTTTTCAGGTAGGAAAAAAATTCTTTCTGAAACGGAAAAATCCATTATCCTATTAATCAATCACGGTGTTTGAAAATAACAGAAAAAGTCTCGTTCACAGGAAATTCGTTATTCATACTACAGAAATGATCCTGTGAAGTATGATCTTAATTAAACTTATGTAATTTTTAGAATGATACGTGTTCCATCTTCAACTATTCATTTGTATGCATTGGCCAGGAAGATTGGTAAAAAAGACTTTTTGCGGATACAGTCCTTAAAAAAGTTTCCGTTTCAATTCTGGATTTTCGATTTTATTTTAACGTATGTTTTATCTCGTATAAAATTCAGAAAATTTTATAAGTGAATAAAAAAATTGGTAATTTTTTTTGATTCTATTTTAGCTTTGTGCTGCCATCTAACATCAGTTTAAAATTGATGCTTTTTCCACGTGGCGTTTCTGTTGTTGAACCCACGTGTTCACTACTAAAATTCACCAAACCTACCAAACTTCCTAAACTAGTTAATTTACTTATCAATTGCACTTATAAAAGTGATTATTAGCGTATTATGAAGCGAAAAAACTCGTGAAAGTTGTTTACATTCTAGCTTAGCAGTGGAGATCTCACTTCAATTTGACGAATTTTTAGGACAAAAAATTTTATAATTCTTATTTCGCGTAGATTTCGCTTTTCTGCTGGGTCGACTTTTGAGATAGCATTGCTTACGCATTTACTTTAGTAAATTACTTATTTCGTATCATTTCTTTAAAGTATACATTTGTAACTTACTCTTCATTAGTTTAGTGTTATTGGTTTGTTATATTGTAGGATCTTCTTTGATCCAGTAATAAAAAGGAATTTGCGGTATAAAACCGATTTGCTACACACCTTGTGTTTTAATCTTAGCGTGTACCAGTAATAATCGGTCTTCGCATTTAGACGCAGATATTACTGTTTTTTCCTAATTCCACTACCTTGGTCTCTAACAAAGCACTGCTCAAGTCACCCCAAATCTCTAAGATTGCAAAACTTTAAGAAAAGTTGAATTCCATAAAAGTTTGCCAAAATGACTAAAGATTCTAGTGTCATTATGTAATTAAATGCAATTAATCATCTTGATTAAGTAATTTGCACTTCATTTTTTGATGAAAGTTTGAACCTACGGAAGCGCCATCTACATTGACTAAGCTAAACGCGTCTATGTAGAAGGGAAAGGGCTTCAGTGTTATCAAAAAGAGTCAAACTCGAAAAGCGCCAACTTGTTACTGAAAATGCCAAAGTTATGAAAGTAAACAATAAAAATTGTACCTGCAACTCTGGGCTTCACGTGGAAACAAAACAATAAAAAATGAAGATGATTTTTCAATGATTTTGAAGCTAATATGAAATGTTTAGAAACTTTTTGATGCCAAATTGATTTTAAATTACTCATAGCATACATTGATTATATTTTCAGAACCTTGGATTCTATACTTTTTGTGAAAATTGGGGTTGAAAAGTTGTAGTGTTTTTAGGGACTTTATGCTTTTTCTGGGCGTTTTTAGTCCTTATTTCGGTTTAAAAAGATGACTAAATTGCTTTATATATTGTTTCAAGAGGGTAAACTGTCTTATGGGCATTGAAAATAGGCTATAATCGCTGTGATTATTATATTTCAGAGGTTGCGAGAGTGAGAAACACGAAAAATGCATCGTCGGCAAGATTTGAATCTTTACGAATTGAAACGATTTTTGTCCCAATTTTAATTGAATTATAGCTTCAAATTAAAGCCTTTAAAAATAGTACATTTTCAATTATGTTTCTCATACACGGAAATCTTTAGTAAAAGGCGAAAGATTTGTTCGTAATGCAA
>LT728044.1:42899-55293 GCA_900157175.1 Oithona nana
GAGTTTGATTGAAGTTTCACAGGAAATGTTGCCAAGCCTCTAGAGCTCTCTAATGAGATCAGTGATGAAAGTTTAGCCTTAGGTGCCAAAATAAACTTATTTTGGCCCTTGAAACTTTATTCCCAAAAAACTTTATTTCAAACAATTTTGTTACTTTTTCTGGCACTAGCTTCATTCAAAGTTAATGAACCGTAATTGCTTTTTCGGCTTTCAATCAGTCCACGTTTGTAAGGCCTATTTTGACGACCTTGAAGATCCCTTTTCAAGCCTTGAAAAGGACCTTTAGTGGCCTTGAGAAAGTCTCCGATTACTTTTTCCAGTAGTAAAGTAAGAAAGTGCATTGATGAGATTAAGGACAACTTACTTGATTCTTAGATTGACCCGCTGTGCCAGTTGTTTCTAACCCAAAAACTTGATCTTCATTTCTGTTGGACAATGCTAACATTTCAAAAATTTTGATGACCTTTCGCTCAACAAAGGCCCTGCGTGACTGACTGCCTTGTGTTCTAGTCGCATTGTGTTTCTCTACTACTATCATAGCAGAGAGAAAGAGCAGTAAAGCAAGCGCTATAGTATACTATACTATTTTCAGTCTTTTCCAAATCACAGGTATTATTGTATAGAGATTGACTACTTTTAGTCTTCTAATACTTACTGTACCAAAAAGAACGTAGTAAGAATTGAAGTGGTACATAAAGAAGGACGAGGAGCTACTTTTTAAGCTGATTAAAAATGGTGACCAAAATAGAAAGGTTTACACACAGGGGGGCACAGGGGCAATAATCAAACTTTTGTCCATGAGATTCAATTTGGATTTACATTTAATTTTAAAAATGTTGAAATCTAAGTAAAGATCTTCAAATACATTTCTGCTATTTTGAGTCAACATCTTTAAAAGTCATTTTTAAAAAAAACATCAATAGTTTTGTTCTTGGCAAACTCGCGTTTCTAGACTAGAAGCATTGTCAATCTTGTAATGTTTAGTGCCAAAAATTTTAATTACAGTTTTGGCTGTTTTGACAAATTTTCATCAAAATCGAATTTGTTGACAAAAATTGTATTTTTCCCCAGTGTGAATTGTTCTATTTTTTATTACCTTATTGGTCTCATTTGCCTTATTCAACACATTCTGACGGATCCTATCCTTGCTAATAAACCCTTACCAATCTGACCTTGTCAACCTTGCCTTGTCAACTGTTGCTTTTAATGGTACAATTATGACACATTTTTGTCTGTGGCCTTTTCTTTGCTTCAGTCAGCTTAGTAACACAAATTGCATCAAATATTTGAATGTTTGTGCCAACTAATTTTGCATGTTATGAAAACTCTCCATATGCCACACCTTTTTAATTATGGATTAACAATAGTTGAAAACTACTTACTCCGTTATTATGGTCACCATCCTCAGTACTACACACAATTTGCGCCACTTCGCGATCGCAATCAGCCTCGCCTGAAATCAATGCGACAGTAGTGCAATGTGTCATCACAAATGTCACAACAAAATTGTGACCAAAACTTACCTTCCATTGGTACCCCAAATAGGAGCCGACCCAACAATTTTCAAAGATGTTTGGTAAAACTGAATTTTTCCAGGGTTTGCCTAAGGCTTGAAAACCTGAACCAAGCCCAAAGTTCTCAAAGTTTACAGTAGGAGCCAGACACACAGAAAGTTACAGTACAATAACGTTTACACCATTTCAGAGAAAGACTTCCGTTGAAGTACCAGAGCTTTCTCGAAAGTGCCTCAAAAGCTTGCCTCCTTTTTGGTTTGCGTCTGGGAGCACTGACAAGTCTCGTGAGCCAATACCAAAGAGAAAGCTTCGAACCGCAACTTTACGATGATCTCAATGTGTGTCTCAATACTCTTGGTTGCTAAACACACAAATCATATATTGATTACTTTAGGTTTTCTTAGGATGGTTTTAGTTACTTTTTATGGTTTTGTTACAATGATTGGTATGCTTGGTAGGTCGTTTGGTGTTGGTGCAAAATATCAAGTTTTCAAATCCCCGCCACGTGAGTCGAACACGTGCTTTTTAGTCATGCACTATGCACAAGTCTTTATGATGCTGTCAAATGGTTTCGAACCATTGGTTTTCAGATAGACAACTAAGTAATATCTTAAAATCTTCTTTGTATTTGCTGACATGCAAGAAAAAAGGATAATATCCTACTAATCCTATACTAAGAATAACTGAGGTGCAGGGTGTAAAAATCTATTAAAGATGTCTCATCAGATAGTATTTTCGAGTTTTTGTGGTACATTTATTTTTTGTAAGAGACAAATCGAAAAAAAACAGGAACATGATGGTTGTACAATTTTTGGCAATTATTCGTCTTTTTTGGTTAACCTTCCATAGTTGCCATTACCGTTGATACCGTAGTAGTAATCGTTGTAATAGTCAGCGTATGTTCTGAAAATACATAGAATACATGTTAGTAACCTGTATCGAGTTTTTCAAAATACGAATTTTTGGATTAGACAACACTACGGAAAAATGAATTACAACATGATACATGTGGATACATAATAAGAAATACACCAGCTAAGTAAGATATGTAAGATACTTCTAGTAATACTTTGGCTAATACATTTATGTACCCTAAATCACTGCCTCCACGATAGCCTCCACGCCTGCTGCTGCTGTATCCTAAACCTGATCCGAATCGATTGTATCCTCCACGTCCTCTACTCAAGTTGGTTATGAAACCTGGATCTAGGTTGTATCTAGTACCTCCTCCTAGACCTCCTAAACCAAAATTGTATCCAAAAGTAGAATCCAAATCAACTTGATTTTTGAGTCGATTGGCTTGCTGTAAATTCCTGTAGTGTAAAGGTTCACATTTCATATACTTATTGTGACACAGGGGTCACTATCATTTAAAAAGAACATTATTGGGACATTGTTTAGGGTGACTCGAAAATATATTGCCATTGAGGTCAATACTTTCCCTTACCTTCTGTAGAGTTCACGTAGATACTGCAAGTAATAAACTTTCCTCCAAAGTCTAGCTTTTCTTGACCTAGAATTGGACAAAGCCACAGCCTGTTCAGGCAAAATACCGGACGGGGTTGGGGTTCCGCTGGAAGAGCCACCCAAATTGACATCATAGTCGTAATCGAAAAACTCCGGAGTGGAAGGATCTGTAAATACATTTGAGCTTAGTCTAAACCTTTCGAAATGTATTTGGTCAATATTTACTTTTACCTATGGGATCAAATATGGCGTCAGTCCCTTGTTGTCTAGTGCCTTGACGGAACAGATTGTAGCGGTAATTTAATAAATCGTATGGCAAAGAGAATCGATTTCTGTTGTACCTAAAAAAGAGAAAAAAAAGTTGGATCCAAAAGTCCCAAATACTGGTTGAAAATGTATGCCTTAACCATATATTATGTACAATCTTTTTTAATGAGTCAGTTTAGTATTTGTCACTATACAGTTGGTCTGAACTACAACTACTGAAACTAAGCTACTACAGACTACTGTACCCTCGATTATAGTCTTTTAACCCAACATAAGTATTTGTGCCAGGAATGGGGTCATCATTTATCCTGTAATAAGTACAAACTAAGGGTTATATAGGAGTTAATTTTTAGGTTTTAAAAAACACGGATTAGAAAGGGACAGCAAAATATTTCTAGCATTTTAGTGTATAAAAGTCTCATTTTTAATTTCTCAAGACAATGATTAAAGTAGATACGTTTGATTTAGAAAATGAGACTCTAGGGACATTTTTAAACTATGTGTACCACTATTATTGTGATTACCCATAACGAGTATTTCCTGCTAGATTCCTTGGTCCTAAGGGAGCGCGTACTCTTCCTGGATTCCTGCAATTTCAATTGTCATCAGAGTGATGCACTCTACCTCTCTATCTTAAGGTGTCTTAAAGGAATATTTTCAGGCATTTTATATCTATCTTTGTTTTTATTTAAAAGTGGTGCTGTTGTTATCAAAATAGTACCCTGTATTAGAAGTAGTAGCGCTTGTAGTGGTATCACCAGAAGGGAACCTATTATTTTGCCTGAAAGGATTTTGTAAGCAATAGGACACATAAATAGCATGCATAGGGGGAGGGTCAAAAGCGTGTAAATAAATAGGGAGAAGTAATTACTAAATAAACTTACAGGTAATAAAGGAAATCGGTATCGTAATCTGAGTATCTGTTACGATTGTTGTTACCACGCCGTCGTTGTTGCTCAGCTTGTTGTCTTCTCAATTGATCAGCAGCTAGGAAAACTTCAGCATCAGAGACTTTGGGTAAAAGTTTGGGAAGATTATTGCCAGCACGTTGTCTACTGTTCATGTTTCTGTCCCTGGATTTGTCTTTGTTTTGTTGGTTAAAAGCATTCAAGAAAAATCTGTCTGTTGACAAAAGATCTGAAAAATAGGAAACAAAATGTCTCAGTAATATTGTGACCACATGTCATGATAATATTACAACATTTCTAGCTAAATAACTCAAGTATTACCTGACCCATCAAGGTTATCAAGAGATCCACTGGGTTTAGGTGGAGGACTGTCAGGAAATCCTTTGGGAAGTGGGACATCATCTAAAGGATCGAAAGGAACAATTCTTTGCTTGGCCGATTTTTTCCTTCCATCTTTAGCTCCATCTTTCTTCTTTAAAGGTTGTGACCTAAAGTCTTGGAACTCCGAACTACAAGCTTCATTGGGTGCACCAAATTGTTCAATGGCTTGGTATTGATCATCTTCAATATCTTTTGTCAACCAATTATTCAAAACTTGGAAAAGATTTTTGCTTTCACCATTAGTAAAGAGGGGAACTTGAACGTTTTTCCTTTGTTCAATAGATTCAGTGGCCAAAAAGAGAGTCTCGTCATGGCAGTTGGGAACAAACCAACCATTGGCAGGTTGTTGAAGACTCATGACTTGGATCAAAGTCGTGACTCCGTGGGTCCATGCTGTAAGAAAGCAATTTTATCAGATATTTAAAATGTCCCATTAATATGGTTGGTTAAAGTTTTTAATACAACTGTGACCACATGTCAAAACATTATTACCTGAAGTGTAAGTGACAAAATCTTCATCCTCTGAATCCACATTGCAAGTGACTTGATCAAAATCATGTTGGTTCCATTGACTAGAAATGACAAACAAGGGAGTTTGAACATGTTTCCAGTACCTTGAAAACATTCCACAAGTGTTGGCCAAGTCAGTTTCATTCAATTCATTCTCTAAATCACGTACGCAACTTTCATCATCTGTACGTCCCCATAATTGTTTAGTTTGCTCTTCTAAGAAGGCTTCAGTTCCTGAAGTCTCACATCGGTTTTGAGCTACATCGTCGTTTAACCAATAAGGAGTCAAATCAGGACCATCCAAAACGCATTTGACTTGGGTTTTTTCATTGACTGATGCAATGGCTTCGGACAAGTAGTCGCAACCATGACCAACACCACGAGCTCCAGATCCTAAAGATAATGTACCATTATTACCTGATTCATCGATCAATAATTTCTATATCACAATTTGTTGTCACTAGTGTCACAAGTGATAAAGAATAAGCAAAAAAGTTGAATGAATGATCACTCGTTTGCTCTGCTCACTCGCTTATGATAATTTTATTTATCATGTAATAATAATACCTCATTATGGCTTTTACCTGAACCAACTAAGACTACATTTTCAGCTTGGTCAATTCCATAATTAGCCACTAGATCTCTCAAAAGTGAGCTGAAAATATGACGACCATGAAAAAAGATTCTTCCGCCATTGGAACCGAAAAGAGGTCCTCGAGCTCCACTAAAGTCATCCAAAGAACAAGAAGGCAAGTAAACCTATAAAGGAATGAAACAAAAAAGTTTAATGCACTTCTTTTTTCGAAAAGGTTGCAACTATGACGTTGCTGCCTTCCTTATTTTTCAGTTGCCATGGAAGATAGCAAAAAACTACTCACTTTCATATAATCTGCGAAGGGATTATTTTGTTGTTCTCGGGACCAGACTCCATCACGCTTGGTTTTCGACGCTTCGGTGGGAGCTTGACAAGCTGAAGGATGTGAATTACAGATGTCCAAACATTCATCGACGGAAGTGCAAGGTCGTAGGGGATTGTTTAATTCGTCCATGGAATTGTCAAAGAAAATCATCACGTTTTTAATTTGACTTGGTACATCCTGGAATTATCATCAACACTTTTTATTAGCAGACTTCATTGCGTTGTTTTTTAGGTCCCATTAATATGGTTGGTTAAAGTTTTTAATACAACTGTGACCACATGTCAAGACATTACTATTCAGGGAAAAGATGAGTTCAGAACTATCTAAATAACATAACCATAAACTGTCTGTCTGCGGTCACATCAATCAACATAAACCAGATATAGTATACTAACTTTATCAATAAAGTAAGCAGCAGCAGAGCCATCACTGCATTTGGCCAAGGAATATTGATGTAAACTCTGTCGGTCCATCATGGTATTTCGTAAATCTTCGGCCCCCAATGTCCAGCCCAAAAGGCTACACATTAAGAGGGTTTTGGCAATCATTGTTGATGCCCGAATGATCTCTCACTCCCTTCTTGACAATCAAAAGAACTGGAATTTGGGATTCCCTTCTCTATTTTCCAATTTGCTAAGTCTGATCAGGCTGAGAGACAACTCAAAACTGATTCCAGAATTTGGACAATTCGCAGAGGCCTCCTGCAGTTGTGAAGCTGCTCGATGGCCGTGAATTAAAAGATATTGTCACTCTCATTGAACACAGTGTGCCAAAGAGCCCTTTATTGTCAGAAAATTCAAGTTGGAAAAATAAAATTGCAAAATTTTCAATTTGGCTTTTTTGGGCACAAATTGTCAAAGACTTTGAATTTTTAGCTGATTTGTAATTTTTGTCAAAATTGAATTTTTGGAGAAAAATTATATTTTTTAACATAGTGTGTTGCTCGTACTTGCGTAGTAGTAGCAACAGACCTTAAATTGGCACTTGCCCGGCTCGCTTGATAATATGATGACAGGGTATTGCAAATCATAAGCTTTAAAACCGCTAATGATGCGTAATTGGTAAATAATTTGTCTAATTAGCCATGCAAAGCAATTCAGCAAATTGCACTTCATTCTTCAGAGAAATGGGATTCGAACCCATGAAAAGTGATGTCCTGGGTTCGAAACTCACTTAAAGTTTTTTTCTGAAATGGAAGACCCTGTGACGAGGGTGCTTTGAAAGGGTTATTGGTACATGTAACGCATCATGCTGCATCAATGAACGATTAAACTTTTTCAAATTCTTTGTTCCATTGGATATATTTTGTTACTTTTATTATGGGAATTGGAAAAAATTAGAAGGTTCTTTTTTTTCAATTTTTTTTGGCTATGCTTGTGGTCATTTGCTGATATGATTTCTGACATTACTTGATGGATGTTTTCCAATTTCGTTGATTAATGGAACTACCGTGATTTTGATTGATTAGTTGGACGATTTTAGATGTTTTACACACAGATAAAAACAGAAATATCTAAGGAATGCAATTTGCACTTTCATTCATATTTCATTGCTAATTTGATTATGAAGCAAAAAATATGCTAAATGTGGCATTCATTTTCCTTGCTGATACAAAAAGTTTAGAATTCAATTTGTATTTTGTCAGTCATTCATTTCATTGCTTTAAAAAAGTTGTACTCAAGTAAGTAAGAAAACTCGATCATGATGAAACTTTGCATGCAAAAAAAATTATCGACTTTTCCAAAATTACTTTTTGGGAAATAAAGTTGGTCATCAACACAAAAATCTCAAAAAAATTGAGTTTGGAAAAGTTTCAAAACATGCCCAAAATTGGGTTTATTTCGGGAATTGAGGTTTTAGTAATACTAAAAAAACCTAATAAAATTCAATGACGGCGGAAAACTCTTTGAAATGTCAGAATGATCAATTATAGATAATTTTTTAACACTTCCATTGTCTATTTGAAATAAAAGTTTAGACTAACATCTGTTTATCTGTTGGGCATTGAGCGGCAAAAATGATTATTGTACAGCAAAGTCTCTGCAATTTCAACGTTGAATAATTATTCTTTGTTGGACTACGTATTCTGATTTGAATATATTTTGATCGTCATGACTACGAGCGGTGACAGTTGGTGTTGCTGTTATGTTTTTAGGAGGACTCTTTAAAAAGTCTTTTTATTCGTGATTACAGATCTGGCAACTCTTGATATCCTTGGCTAAGCATTCATTCGAGCATTGGACGACCAACAAAAATTCTGCAGGAGCAATAAATCTTCTTCCTTTTTGACCTTTATGTTTTACACAAAATATGATCAAAAAATCTCGACAAATCGAAAACCGCGATTGATTTTTTATTTTTCAAAAATCCTTAGTCACCCTATTACCCCCAATTTTGATATAGGTTATAAAATGTGGTCTTTTCATGTTTCAGTAAATTGTTTAAAAAATTCCCTAAAATGTTCCATTTTTATTTCTCAATTCTTGCTCAATTGTTTCTTCCTCAAATATTACGCTTAAATCTTGGGCTTCTTCCAATGCTTCTGGATCTGCTAGATTGTCATTGGCCAGTAGCAACTTGACAACATCTGAGTGTCTCTTAAAACGAGCCAACGAAAGTGCAGTATGTCCATTATTAGTTCTGGTTTCCAGTTGAGTATTTCTATCTGAACAGTTCAGGAGAAACTCGACAATATCCTTGTGTCCATAAAAACAAGCCCACATAAATGCAGTCCATCCCATATTATCTCTGGTATTTTCAAAATCTTTGTCTGAACAGTTCAGGAGCAATTGGACAACATCCTTGTTTCCATTGAAGCAAGCGAACATATATGCAGTTTGGCCAAGATCATCTCTGATATTTAGTTCAATTTTTTTATCTGAACAGTTCAGGAGCAACTGAACAGTATCCTTGTGTCCATTGCGACAAGCCCACATAAGTGAAGTCCTTCCATGTTCATCTCTGGTATCTAATTGAGTGTCTGTACGTTCCAAAAGTAGTTTCACAATTTCGAATTTTCCATCTCGACAAGCCTCCATCATTTTGCCTTTCCACCTTTTTAGCAAAACATTTTCAGCCAGGATTCTCCAGTTGTTTGAAACCTTCAGCCACTTAATCAAGTCATCGGTTTCAATATGTTCAAAAATCTTTTCACCAACATGAGGAATTTGAAGATTGATAACTTTTTCCATTTTTGTTTATAGATGTAGCGTGTTTTTGTGGCAGCGTCTAATTTACAAATGACATGACGCGACGCTACTTTCAACAGGTCAAAAAGAATCGTTACCAGATTGACGAAAAGTACCAAAATAGTATTTTCTATTTAGAAATAAACGTTGTTTGCTTCGTTACCAAAATGTTGCAAAATGAGACTTTTTTGTGTGTTTTTAGAACAGTATGTATGCGCGCATATTTGTATTCATCTTTGCCAAAAAATTGTGCAATTTGCAAATTGAAGTGTGTATGTTTTTCCCTTTGAAGCAGGAACTATAATGCATTTGCTTTGCTGCTCTATGAAGGGTTGATAAGTGATCTATCATGGCCATTTAACAAAATGCAATTAATCTTTGGAACATGTGTGACATATGGGGCCACAGTAGAGTAAGTCAATTTTGAAGGCAAAGCTCCATATGCTTTAAAATGCGGGAAATGTTCCATGTTGACCATAACAATGCATGGTTATCTATTTTGGCGTAAAAATTGTTATAGATTTACTTTTGTGACAATTGAACCTTTGGTAGCTTTGTCCGAAAAATTGGCTCACCCGAGGCCGGGGTATCGTCTACAATGATTTTTGTCATATGGTGTGAACAACTTCTGTTGGATCATAGATGTTGCCTTTGCCACCTTTGCCTTGAAATTGTGCCTGCGCTTCAGTGCTGATGCTGTTGCAATCTTTAAAAAAATCTAATTTAGCGTCTGGAAGATTAATGATAAAGATTTGAGTACATTTTCAAATGAATTTGCAGACTACTCTTTGAAGAATTCACACTTCTTTGTCAATCCACTCTTATCAGACTCGCGACTTTAGAGATTTAGATTTGACACCAAAATGAACATAGATGGCATCTCATTTTTACAATTTTACTTTCTTTCGTTCGTTCTTAGTTTTATTTAATGAATAATGCCTCAATTCATCGTGTATTTTAGAAAGTAATTTGTTTGGTTCCTTGTAGTTTCGATTGATACGTAAATCCATGACGACCGTTAATGCTGATCCGAGTAATGGAGATTTAACTTGGTGCGTTTCAATGGAGAACTCTATGGAACAAAACTAGAACTTTGTAGAATTCTTCCATTTCTGGTAATGTCCCCAAATGATAAGAGTAGGAGATCGTACTTTTATGTTTTGAGCACAATAAGAATATTTTTAATGAATTTTGTGCATGAAAGTAAGTTACTTATCAAATATCTGTAAATCTAAAAAGTCCAGAAAGCGTCATCTTTTATTTCGAACTTTCTGTTGAAAAATGACACCTCAGTAACAATTTTTACAATGTTTTGGTACATTTTCATACGACATTTTCATAAGAGATGGCGCTTTTCTCTTAGAAAATGAACTACTGTCATTTATGTCATCCTCAAAAGTCTACTTTTTTCACACCAACTAAATCACACCAATTTTATCTATATCTAAAATACCTCGCTTTTGTATTTGAATTTGAAGAAGCATCAAGAAAAGGGATCACATGGTTTATAGAAAGAATTTCGCTGAATGGATTTGTACGTGGAATATAACACAAATCATTTTGTAAATTCACTTAATTGTTTAATTTTGACTGCATTGTACCTTAATATGTCATTTTAATTTATTTGAAAAGCCCAAAATCAATCAATCGTGAATGGGGCTGTAACGTCTTGACTACCTTCATCTAAAGGCTAAAAAGTACAATGTTCCGTCTTCTCCTCTAATGTAAAACTGTCTATTATTATCGTTACCTAACAAAAGGTACACAATCAGGTTCAGAAATAGACAGCTTAGCAATCAGGACTACGAAGTATGAAGTCTTCAATGAGAGCGTAGCATGCTTTTCTTGGCCTTGAATTACATGAGGACAATGGAAACAAAGTACTACTCTACACACTATCTCGAAACTTCAACTTTTGTCCAAAAAATATATTTCAAGTTTCAACAAAACTTCAATTTTTGCTTATCCAAAATCTGACTTTTGAAAGGTTTTCACCCTAAACTTTTTTGACAATTTTTCTCGTGAAATCAAAGTTGTCAACAGCGAAAAGGTCCAAAACCACAATATTTTCACGAGTTTTTCACCCCAATTTTTTTGACAATTTTTCTCGTGAAATCAAAGTTGTCAACAGCTAAAAAGAAATCTAATTTAGCGTCTGGAAGATTAATGATAAAGATTTGAGTACATTTTCAAATAAATTCACAGATTCTTTGAAGAATTTTAACACTTCTTTGTCAATCCACTCTCTTATAAGACTCGCGATTTTTGAGATTTGACTACAAATATGAACAGGAGATGGCATCTCATTTTGACATTTTTACTTTCTTTCTTTCGTTCTCAGTTTTATTTAATGAAAAATGCCTCAATTCATTCTGTATTTGAGAAAGTAATTTGTTTGGTTGCTTGTAGTTTCGATTGATACATAAATCCATGATGACTGTTAATACTGATCCGAGTAATGGAGATTTGAATTGGTGTGTTTCAATGAAGAAAACAATGGAACAAAAGTAGAAGTTCTTAGAGTTCTTACTTTTCTGGTATGATTCGCCAGAGTATTGCCAGACTTAATAGAAACAAAAACATAACGTAATTTTTTGAGCACAATTATGAATATTTTATGAATTTTGTGCATGAACGTAAATTGCTTATCAAAATTCTTTAAAAGATCAAAAAATAAGGAGTAGAAATTTCGATTAGGTTAGGTAGAGATTCGACATTTTGATAAGAGATGGCGCTTTTCTTAAAAGAAAATGGACTGTTGTTATTCCTGTCATCCTCAAAAAATCTACTTCTTTCACACCAGCTAAATCACACCACTTGTAGTCCTGTACCTATGTCCTCAAAAGATATTGCAGTAAATATCACAGAAACATCAAGAAAAGGGATCACATAATGTAGTAAGAAAGAATTTCGTTGAATAGATTTGTACGTGGAATATTCTAGAATGTCGTGCAATTGTTTACTTTTCTTTATACCACAAATCTTGTAGTCAGAGTATACACCATTGATTTTTTGAAAAGCCCCAAAACTGTTAATCGTAAATGGGGCCACAAGTCGTCGACTGCCTTGATCGAAAGGCTAAAAAGTACAATGCTCCGTCTTCTCCTCTAATGTAAAACTGTCTATTCGTTACCTAACAAAAGGTACACAATCAGGTTCAGAAATAGACAGCTTAGCAATCAGGATTACGAAGTATGAAGTCTTCAATGAGAGCGTAGCATGCTTTTCTTGGCCTTGAA
>LT728044.1:56013-72700 GCA_900157175.1 Oithona nana
TCAAAGTTGTCAACAGCGAAAAAGTCCAAAACCACAACATTTTCACAAGTTTTTCACCCAAAAAAAATCGGGAAATCAAAGTTGAATTTTTGGACAAAAAATGAAGATTTCGAACAGTGTGATCATACTTCTTACTTGACTGTTCACTGGAAAATAAGGTGATAAAACTGATCTTTTATTGCTAGTACTAGTATAAGGTTTTTGACTTGATCAGCAGTTCATGCATAAATTCGTTTGCCTCCATGCGTTAAGCCAGCCATGTCTTCGTCATCATTGACATTATTTCCTAGAATTCCGCGAATCCAGGCATCTTTTAGCACCAAATAAACGGTGACCACGATCAAATGGCCATAGATAAGTAAAGTTAATAGGAGTAGAATCATAAAAAAGACGCCCACATGAAGAGGTTCATGGGTCATTGACCACCAACCCAGGTCTGCGAAAAGACCAATGGAGACTAAAAGGCCAATTAAGGCCAAAACATTCATGGCTAACCAGATGAAAATCCAGACTTTTTGGGTTTTGAAGTCACATGTAACTGGTGGATCTGTAAAGAAAAAAAAGAAGAATTTGAGAAAAAAATCCGGAACAGTATTGAAAAAAATTCCAAAACATTGTGGCTAAAAAATCCAATTTTTTTTTTAATGAATCAAGAAAAAAAAAAATCCGGAAATGTAAAAAAAAATATTTTAACAAAATTATTTAGATCAAAATCAAGGAATTTTTTATTTATTTTTTGTTTTTTTGAAAATGAAGAAAAACTCGAAAAACCTCAAAAATAGACGAATCCGGAAAAATAAGAACAAAATTCGCAAAATTAAGATTTAAAGGATTTAAATATATTTACCTTCTTGTGAATCTGAACTGGCATCATCCTGTTTAAGAGATTTTAATCCACTTCCAAATATTGTATAGAGTAACAAAACATCCGCGGCTAAATAAAGGCCGCCAAGGGGTAATACTAAATATAGGTAAGGCCCATAGAGGCATCCCAGGATCATGCAAATGAATCGGATGAGTATGATTAACGACAAGAGTATTTTAGTGCCTAAATCAAAGTCTAAGCAGCAGAAGGCTTTGGACGGCCAGAATTTTTCGTAGGACACCATTTTATATCTGAAACAGAAAGGTTGTGTGAGTCAATTTAATATTCTCGCGCTAAATGAAATGTTCCGAAAAACGTTTGATTTGATTTGTAATCTGAATTGCGATAACAATTTTCGCGCCAAAATAGTAAAGTATACAGATTGTTACTCGCTTGAGAATCAAATCAGTATAACAATTTTCGCGCCAAAATTGCCAGTTTAATGAAGCATAGTCCAATAGATTGACGAGCAGATGTTGTAAAGCGAATCTTTTTTTAGAGTCGTGGGCTCAGGTTTTACAAGATTCCTAATGGATTTGATGTGGAGTTGAGACGAGTAGAACGACCCCCTTTGAAGTCGTTTGGATATCAGTTGGATATCAGTTGCCCTATTTGGCACCTGTGATGAGCCCATTTGCAAGTAAAAACAGACAACAAGCAACGCAACAACAATGTAGCAATTCTTTTTTAGCGCTTCTACATTTCAATATTTTCTACTCCTTCATTTAACTCTATCTAAAAAATTGTCGAATGTAATTCAGAGTGTACAATGTTGTGTCCAATATTGACCAAATTGTCTAAGTTGTCCAAATTGTCCAAGAATGTCCAAAATTGTCCAAGAATGTCCAAAATTGTCCAAGACTGTCCGAATTATCCAAGAATGTCCAAGTTGTCCAAAAATGTCCAAGTTGTCCAAAAATGTCCAAATTGTCCAAAAATGTCCATATTGTCCAAAACTGTCCAAACTGCCCATGTTGTCGAAATTGTCCAACAATGCCCAAATTGTCCAAACTGTCCAAATCAACGTACATTCATTCCAACATAGCAGGAGATGAATAAAAGTTGTTCTCTTGTCACAGCCAATGACATGAGAAAAGTGCACAATTTTATAGCATGACTTTTGAATTTTTTCCTGCCTTTCCCACTTTTGCGTCCACGTCCTCCGTCGGCGCGCGTCATCCCATATCGTTGCGCAACAGAGGCTCAAAAAAATGCACTTGAAATTGAGAAACTTTTTTTCCTGGGTCTTTTAAAGGTTAAAGAAATGCAGTAATTTTCTTTCTAAAGATATTTTTACTTTTTCGACACGCAAATATACTATTTAACATATTTACTTTGTTTTCATATTCCAAATTAGGAACTAAGCTAAACTGGAATAGGTCGGACCTCAGATTGATAAGGATCTGACGTTTCTACATAATCAATCACTGATCAACGAAGCAAGTTATTTTTGCTCGTATTTTTTTAGTTTCAACTTTTCGCTCAAAAAACTTTAGAAAGAAAATGACTGCATTTCTCTAACCTTTAAAAAATCCAGGAAAAAAAGTTTCTCAATTTCAAGTGCATTTTTTTGAGCTTCTGTTGCGCAACGATCAAAAATTACTTTAATCAAGTTTAAGTTTGACTTTTTCAGATGATTCAGATTTTTCATTTTTAGAGCTCGAGCGCTCCAAAATAATCCATCATCGATTATGTTCCGGTATCTAGGAGAGGTATGAAATGAAGCATAAGCGTAATTCAATCTGACACTTCACACATGTCGCATAAAACTAAATATACTACTCCGCCACGCATATGCTATTTTTCATATGTGATAATACACAGTGTTTGAAAATTCTGCAAAAAGTCTCATTTTACAATTGCGAGCGAAGCGAGCTACTGTTACGTTCAAAATACGGTAGATTACCTAATTACTGCCCCTCTCCTAATTAACGCCCATTTATTGATAACATCCTAATTAACGCCCCCTCATAATTCAAAAATGTTACTCACGCCCGGGCGTTAAATAGACAATCTACGGTAAGCCAAAAAAATCGACACATTTTTGCAAAATTTTCAAAAACTGTGATGAAGAATCTTAGTCCACCCACCTGAATCACAGAATTTTTAGTAAAGCAAGTTGCACAGTGTATACGTTGCTTGTGAAGATCTCGATGCCCATTTACAGTCACTACTACTATACGACGACGAGCTTGGAGGCCCTCCTTAGCGCACGGCCCACATGCTCAAAAGCAACTAAAGCTTCTTTTGTCTGTTTTACCCGAGAAGAGCGAGAACAACATCAGCAAGTCTTGCGCCTCCTTCGAAAATCAGCAGCGGTCGGTCTTACTCTCGGTCGCTTGCTTGCTTGCGCAAATTCTGATTCAAAACGCCGAGAAAAAGTGTGGGAAACAAACATATGCAAAAAAATAATCATTTAGCGCGATCCAGATTTATTTCAATCTTGTTTTTGCTTGAAAATCACTTCAAAAAGTCTCATTTTGCAATAGTTTTGGCTAAAAATCAATTTGAATTTTTTGGCGGGAAAATTCAAATTTTTTAAAAGATTTTAAGTATCATTTTTGGCGTAAAAATTCAAATGAAACAAAGTTTAAGGATTGAAAATAAGGTTGAGTAATCCGGTGTTTTGGCGCGAAAATCCAAAGTTTTGTTAATGTTGTTGATTAGCAATCGGATTTTGCTGTCCATTTTCAACTCAATTAAAATTCCTTAGCGTAATGAGGTCTGACCTTTTCAGCCTTAATTTGTGGCCTTTTTTCAAAGTCTCTCTATTTGTTCAGACGGCGCTGCTGCTGCTAACGAGAACTTCAAAAATCTTCCATCAGAAAAAAAGCTTCGGTGCCGCCGCCGTTGACTATTTATGCGGGGCCAATGTCGATGATGCATTTTCAACACAACCCACGCAAAATAATTTGTTTCTTCTGCCTCAAGGAATATTCACAAATGATGTTTTGTCGCTTCTGAAACATCTGATGAAAAAATAAATTTTTGGCCTGAAAACTCATATAATGGAAAACAAGCAAAACAAGATCGAAATTTTCAATCATTCAATCGCGCGAAAAAATATTGAAAACGGACAAAGTAGGAAAACTGGACAAAATTGAGAAAGTGGAAAAAATAATTAAACTGAAAAATTAACAAAATTGGAAAATTGGACAGAATTGAAAAAAAAAAGAGAAAAAAATCGACAAAATCGACAAAATGAAAAAAAGAAGAAAAAAAATCGTGCAAAATGAATTGGACAAAATGAAAAAAATAAATAAATAAATAAAATTGGACAAAATGAAAAAAATTGGACGACATGAAAAAAATTGGACAAAAGGAAAAAAATTGGACGACATGAAAAAAAATTCGACAAAATAAAAAAAAAATTGCGCGAAAATTCAAATATTAGAACTTCAAACTTTTTGCAATTCTTTGTGAACTTTTTAAAATGGAGTACTAGCAGCAATTGCCAATAATTGGCTGTTTGGAAAAGTAAATGTCAAACATTGTATTTCTCCCACTGTTATGTTATGACTTGAAGTGCTTTTAAAAATCCCGGTTGTCTACTTTATGGCGCAGATAACATTTCAGCCCATTTTGGCTCTCTCTCTCTTTCATTCTTATTTCCTTCGCTTGCTTCTTGGAAAGCCGCAATTCATGTCCGCGATAAAAATTTTGAGTAGGCTTTCTCTGATGATGCTTCTTCTTCACGTCTTTGGTCAATTTTGAAGAACAACTTTTTTATTAGGACATTTCTTATAGAGCAAAAGGGGGTTCCGCAAAATTAAAGCAGTAGATATTACGCAAAATACTTTAGATTCCATGAATGTTTTTTGTAGCCGCATGACAAGTACTTTTCACGACATGACCGTTGTAAAAATGTTACGGTAATTTTCATTTGAAAGTAAGGTAATTTAGGTGTCCAAAGTTTGTTTGAGTTTGAACTTTGAATTAGAGCTTTAAAATTCAAAGTCGAATTTTTGGATCAAAATTAAGTTTTTTGATCTTGAATTTTGGGATCAAAGTTGAATTTTGGGATCAAAGATATTGGGATTAAAATTGAATTTTGGGATCGAAATTGAATTTTGGGATCAAAAACATTATTCCAAAAGAAACAAAATAATTGAAAGTTCAAATTCTGTAGTATAAAAATTCGTAATAAGCATCAAATCGTAAATTGTGAATTAAATGTGTTTTCAAGGGATTAACTTGCCCTTTCCTGTCGTTCAAAGCTGTTTAAGGATTTAAGATTTGGCCTTGGCCATGGCCAAACTGTTCTTGAGGCCGGCCGAGCGAAATTGGCCCTCAGCCAAACAAGTATCGCCTTTCATCTCGTTGAAAAAACAATTGAGCATTCATGAACTTCAACGCGATTTATTTCTTCACGCTACTCTATTTCACATTTGTCTTGAGAGTTTAAAAAATGATGATCATTTTACTTTTGATTTTACTACCTTTAGTTTTGTCTTGTCCTTCACCCCCTACAACCACTACAACAACCACGAGAAGACCAAATTATATTACCGTACCAGACAGATTTTCAGTATTGGTTGCCGGATATCTCGGATTTTCTATTTATCCAGACTGTCCCAAGTTCTTGACTGATTGTCGGATTGTTAAATTGAACTATACATCTATGGGCTATTTGACTCATGATGTGAATTATGATTACAGGTTTCAGGTTTCTAGCAAGAGATTAATGATAATAAATATCAATAAAACTCATGAATTGGAAGGGAACTTTTTGTCATACTTCAGTGTAAGTACATTCTGTTCAAATCAAGACTCTTGATATTCTGTATTATTATTACATATTACAGGACACTACACTGTTCAATGTGTATGGAGACGCAACATGCATGTATTCAGAAAAGCCCATTGCAATGAGATGCACGTTTTTATGGCACGATTCAACACACAAATTCCACAAATCCATATTGTTTCAACCAGCAACTGGTGTAACCGTCATGGCAACGGTGCCAACAGACAATTATCCCAGTTACCACCCCCATCGCAGATCCAAGATGCAGAGAGATGAATCCAAGACAAAACCGGGAAACCGGTTTTCGACTTTATTAACAACCGAAGAACCTCTTCCCAATGCTACACCTCCTCCAGAGTCATCGGAAGAACATGATCTTTTGACAAACTATGGATATTCTAGAGCAGATGATGCCTTATCCTGGTTTTATAGGAACGTTTTACCTTTGAATAAACAAAACCTACAAGATTTGGATTTTGGACGACATGATGATACTGAAAAGGCAATTATTTCAGTGACTATCAAATACACTACAGAATTTGCTTCAACTTTGGGAATTCGTATCGATAAGGGACTTTATTTTGTGGGTCTTTGGACAATTGAAGTAAGTTTGGGTGCTAAAATTCAAGTAGATTTAGTGTTCTAAAATGGGACATTTTTAAAGTTAAAATGTTTATACTTTTTCAGACTCTCAATCGAGTATTCAGATACAGCAAAACTCTCATTCGATTCAAATTAAGATGTATGACATTGATGAACATTGAAGATACACCAAATAACAAACTTGAATTGGTTGAGGAGACCAAAAAAGTCAACAAAATAATCACTGGAGTGGAAGAGTCTCAAGATGCTCCAAGTCAAAGTTATTTCAATAGGTAAAGTCAAACTTTTATCAAAATGTTTAATGATATTTCCACCAGGTGGCAGAAATGTCATAAAAGTTATATTGACCAATTTTGACACTTTTTCTTTCAGTAACCATGAAGCTAGATATTCCAACGACATTGTTATTGCCTATGTTCATGAATTGTCTGGATATGCAGGAAAAGCGTTGCCTTATTTGATGCATTTGGGTGCTTCTGGTGTAGTTATTAGGTTTGATGGACTTTTTGACCCTTACCTACTTGCTCATGAGGTTGGTCATGTCCTTGGAGCTGGCCATAGGTATTGTTCAACTTTACATTCATAATTTCAAGTTATATTGAAACTTTTTTATAGGGAAGAAGCTGGAGATCCCTTGTACAATAACCGAGGATCCATGTTTTACGCCAAAGGTTTCAAATCCTCTCCCACTGGATACTGCACTGCTATGACGGATGCACAAATGTGTAAAAGTGTACCTTACTATTCCAGTCCCAAGTTCAAGTTGCGTGGAATCAACCTCAAAATCTTTAATAAACCACCAAAACCGTTTGAGGTCTTAGGTGATGAAATGCATGATAATGCCAGATGGATTAAAGAAAATCGCTTTATTCTCTTCAATATTGGTAACGAGACCATGGAATGTCCCAAGAATAATGGATACTCGATCAATCCACATACTATACTTTGTCTTCTTCATGGTAAAACAGATCGAAAAGGCAGATATTGTTCTGAAGAAACACAGTATGCAATCCCTCCGGAATATTGAAAAAAAAAAAAAATGTTATTGCAATTTTTTAAAGCCTAAAATAAACTTTGAACAATTACAAAGTAGATTACAACCATTACAACCTAGCATTAAACATATCAATTATTCACTTCATCATCATAAGTTTAGTTGAACATTAACCATGAACATTACAACATGTAAAACTTTCGCCAAAATATCATTTTACCTTATTCTTTTTGGCTTCTTTTTGAAGTTTTATTTCATTGAAGAAATACAGGATTATTTAGCAGGCAAGACTACCTTTGCAACTTCCTATGAAGACAAGCCCCAAATCCAAGTTCCAAGTATTTTGCTATGCTCTTCACCAAATTACAAAGAAGGTAGAAATTGGTACAATCTACTCAATGCAACCAAGTTGAATCTAACCCTTTGGGAAATCTACGAAAATATCACTTACAATCTAGACAAAGATTTTGACCTAAGCAATACTGGCAATACCTTGTTGATTGGTTTTCCATATGGTCAAAAGTTGAAGAAAGGCATCAACCATTTTACTAATTATTCTATTGATTTGAAAGCCATAGCCACAGGTCCTTCAGGTACTGGCATGTGTCATTTGATCACAGTATATGTGGCAGATGATTTTGAATACAAAAGGTACTTGGCAATTGGCCTCAAAATGTTACAACCTCCCAGACAAAACTTCAAGTTTTTGGTCTACTTTTTGGATGACAACAGTTGGCAAGAAATTGTCTTCTTCAATGAATTTAGGTATTCTTCATACTCTAGAATTGAAGTACCAATCATAAAAGATGAATTGAAAAGCATTGATGTATCAGCAGTCAAAACAACGGAAATGATCCATTTGAATGGAGTTGAAAATAGGAGTCAATGTATCTCAGATTTTCTGAAGAAAAGCAAAGATAAGAAAAGTAATTGCAGTCAAATCTGTGCTCCATTGATGTTCAATTTTGTAGCTGGATTACCACTTTGTACCAAGTTTGAAGACTTTTGGTGCCTAATTTGGCATGTTTCATATGTTCAAGAAAGGCTCATTAAAGAGTGTTTCAATGCTAAGAAGACCACAAAGTACAACATTGACATTGCAACAGAAACTCACAAATCCAAAATTACAGGTTTAATGTTTAGATTTCAATACATTTCACCAAGAGTTGAAGTTCAAGAAGAAAGATACATCATTGGTGGAACAGATTTCATTGGATCTGTGGGAGGATCCTTGGGACTATTTCTTGGATTTTCCTTCTTTACCTATTCTTCAGACTTGCTAGAATACATTTTTCAAAAGTTGTCCAAAGATTAATTGGATCTAATTTTCAGGGCCCTAATCTACTTTTAATTGCTGTAATAACTTCACTAAACAATTCATGTTTATTATACACCAAAAATAAAACAAAAAAATGATGTTGTGAATTCAATGAATTGAACAAAAAATGTACAATTTAGTCGATGGTTCTTGAAAGAAAGTCCAGTATTTAAACCCATTTTGCGATATGGCAAATTGAAAACCCACCAAACAATTCCAAGAATAATTAGTTTGATGATGTTTCATTTCCAATTGTTGCACAATCAAGTTGACCACATCTTGAAAGTTATACATCTCTCCAATTTGTTGGAAGTGACTTTTGGCCACTTCAGATGCCAAATCCTGTACTTCTTTATCTACAGGTTGGATGAAAGTTGGTCCGTCAGAATAAACATTGCCATCTGATGATCTGCTACAAGCTTGAGTAAAAGATGCAAAAATGAGGCACAAAATAATTTTCGACATTTCGAACCCAAAGTGACTTTTGTAATGACTGATGTGAGATTTGTTCTTCAACTTTTAAAGCATATTCGAGGTATGATACTGGTTAGGTGCCAGGGAATTCCTGGCAGGACCAGGAGAATACCTTTTCATTTTGGAATTTTTATTCTTGTAAAATAGGTGAGTGAATCTAAATGCAATCAATTATAAAGGATGAATTGAAAGATTTACGAAGTTATGAAAAAGTGGAAAAGTTTAATTTTCACATTTGATAAAAATGTATTAAGCGGAAGGTTTTTATTTTTCCGAACGCAACCTTTTGTCGGGTTTTAAATCTGAATGAACTTATATACGAATATTAAGGCACTTAAAAACTGCAGGAGAATTAACAATTAACCTAAATTACAGTCATTTCTTCAGTTTACTGTTAATTATCAACTACATTAATTCTTGTCAGCTTAGGTTTTGAAGAATGCACAAAGTTAGAGAATTTTTGCAATACCGAATAGTAAAGAAAATTAACTCGACTTACTTTCCGAGCTGTTTTATTTACAAACAGGACAGAAAGACTGAGACGCACAGGTGTAAGACCACCAAAAGAATCTCTTTTTGACAGTCAAAAAATTACATAATGTCAAACTTTATTTTTGCCAGAACCTCAATTCAAGTGACCAAATCTATTCTGTCCAATCATGCCAGAAATTCATTCAGAACATTTCATACAACAACCTTAAAATTGAGTAAGGAAAATCTTAACAAAAGTAAATTGAGTGAATTTGGAAGACTGATAGGATTGGCAAAACCAGACAGAAACAAGTTGACAGGTAATTTCTTTGTTTTGTTTATGTTTTGGCACGCGACGCGGGTCATGGCGCGGCACGCCATGGCACCTTCCTGCGCGCGGTAAGACGAGGCCAAAACAATAACAAAAACTTGAAATTTTCATTTCAGTTGGCATTGGACTACTATTCGTCTCCAGTTCCGTAACCATGGCTGTGCCCTTTGCTTTAGGCCAAGTCATCGACATAATTTACAGTATGGATCAAATGAAAAATGACCAATCTAAAGAAGATTCAAAAGAACAAACCAAGAAGACTTTAAATGAAGTATGTTTGATATTAGTCGGTGTGTTTGCCTTAGGTGGTTTAGCCAACTTTGGGCGAGTGTATTTGATGAGAGTGGCAGCCCAAAACATCACTGCCAGATTGAGAAATTCAGTGTTTGGTTCGATATTGAGACAAGAATCCGCTTATTTTGATAAAACCAAGACAGGAGAACTTGTTAACAGGTTATCAGCTGATTCTCAGTTAGTCAGTCAAGCGGTCACCCAGCAAATCTCCGATGGACTCAGGTCAGCATTGATGACCACAGCTGGCATAAGCATGATGTTTTTCATGTCCCCTCAATTGGCTTTTGTCAGCTTAGGCATTGTGCCGCCTGTGGCTGCCTGGGCAGTTTATATGGGCCGAAAAGTAAGGGCGACATCTAGAAATGTACAAGACGCTTTAGCTCAATCTACACATGTAGCCGAAGAAAGAATATCCAATATCCGGACTGTCAGAGCATTTGCCCGAGAAAATGTAGAAATAGGTAAAGATATTTGAATTTTCCCGCCTTTTTGTTTACTTTTTGAAATATGCCGGCCATGGCACGGCACGCCGTACTAAACAAAACAACGCAAATAACTCAAGAATTAAACAAAATTCGGGGAAAATTCATAAGACAAAAGTTGCTCAGAATTTCGAAACCTATTTTTTTATAGAACGATATGCCAATGAAATGAACAACGTTGTCAAGCAATCGATCAAAGAAGCCTTGGTCAATGCCAAGTTTTATGGACTGACTGGATTAAGTGGCAAC
The DNA here is from genome assembly GCA_900157175.1 of Oithona nana. NCBI lineage: Eukaryota > Metazoa > Arthropoda > Copepoda > Cyclopoida > Oithonidae > Oithona > Oithona nana. The sequence goes on from LT728044.1 coordinate 66,842, forward strand.
ATGATTATTTTAACCGTGCTCTATTATGGTGGATCACTTGTCACCACCGATGTCATTTCTGTGGGCAATTTAACTTCCTTTATTTTGTACGCGGCTTATGTTGGAATTGGATTCCAAGGTGTCTCAACGTTTTATGCTGAGATGATGAAAGCTTTGGGTGCCAGTTCAAGACTTTGGGAAATCATTGATCGTGTTCCTGAAATTCCAATCAGTGATGGAGTTGTGCCAGAAAAACCATTGAGTGGGTTTATTAGGTTTGATCAAGTGGGATTTAGTTACCCAACCAGACCTGATTTACCAGTGTTGCAAGACTTGAGTTTGGAGGTTCCACCTGATCATGTCATGGCTGTGGTTGGTGGATCCGGATCGGGAAAAAGTACTGTTGCATCCCTATTATTACGACTTTATGATCCCTCAAAAGGCCAAATTACCATCGATAATTACGACATCAAAACTCTAAACTCGACTTGGTTAAGAAGTCAAATTGGCACAGTGACCCAAGAACCCATTTTATTTTCGTCCAGTATACGTGAAAATATTGCTTATGGAGCTGAAAATCCGGACACTGTCAGTCAAGAAGATGTGGAACATGCTGCCAAAGAAGCCAATGCACATGATTTTATTATGAAGTTTCCAGATAAGTACGAGACTATGGTTGGTGAAAGAGGTGTCATGTTGTCTGGAGGACAAAAGCAACGCGTAGCTATTGCAAGGGCAATACTAAAAAACCCACAAATTTTGTTACTCGACGAAGCGACAAGGTGAAAACAAAAATAACCTTGTGGTCTGTTAGGGTCAGGAAATTTGAATATTTATGCTAAAAACAAAAGATGACTTTTTTAAAATGAAGCAAAAAATGTTTGAAATATTTGAATTTTCACGCCAAAAAGTGGAGAAAAATTCGTGAAATCGTAATGCCACAAAAAATCCTATTACTGTATTGAATCATTGTGACGTTATGATTTCACGATTTTTTTGAAATTCTCTGTTTAAAAGTAGAACACACCCAAAAAGTTCAATTACTGTATTTTTTAAACATCACGGAATGTGATCGAAAACGAAAATAATGACATTCAATATTTTTTTTTTCATTGCAGTGCATTGGATTCTGCCAGTGAATACCAGGTAAAAGAAGCTTTGGAGAGGGTAATGAAGGGTCGATCTGTTATAACCATAGCACATCGAATATCAACCATCCAGAACGCAGGTAGAATTTTCCCTCTCGTTTACTAAATTAATCTTCTTTGATTTCGACATATTCTCATGCACTAAAAGCAGATTTTAGAGCAGAATTCAGCATTTTCCCCTCTGATTTTGTTACACTTCACATTTTCTCTTTTCTATAGATACAATCAGTGTGATCCAAGACGGAAAAATCGTCGAACAAGGAGACTACAACACTTTGTTAAACATTGAAAATGGACATTTCAAAAATCTAACCAGAAAATAAATATGTTTTATTTGTTTCATTTTACTTGGTCATGATGATAGTCACACATGGAGGCAAACACAATTATGACGCAATTTTGCATTACACTTTGTTCACACACATTTGAGGCCATGATAATTTTCCCCCCTCCTCATCTAATTAGTGCAGCAAATGTATCACGAACAGAAAATCAAATTCTTTAAAAATTCCAAACGGTTGTTTTTGAAAGAGCAGAGCATCATACAGATCACAAGTTTAGAAATCCAAGATGACGCTTCTCTGCGTTGCGGTGCTACTGTGTGGCGAAAGTCCGTCGAAATAAGAAGAACGAGACCATCTGCTGCAGAGAACAAAACCTTGAAAAGTTTCACTTGAGAAAATAACAGTGTGACAACTTTTGTCCTCGAGTAGTACTTTATTTTTTCAACCACATAAAGAATATGCGAAACTGGCAGGTGAACAACCATCTAAAGTAAATGTTGTTGTTTTAGTGAATGAAGTTTGGGTTGTAGTGATGGTTGTTGTGTACCAGTAGAATAAGAAATATCGAGGTTCAATTTTTTCTTCAGCAGTTCGAACATTTGCAATCTACAAAAAAAGAAAATTCGATTAATTTTTGTTACAGAATCGAATTATGAAATGTGGCCTTGCCTGATTGAGTTCTTCAAGTTTTGAGAGATTCATCGACTTATCATTTCTTCGATTTGACGACACTGAGTATCCAACAACAGTTGGTTCTTCTTCGATGTATTCATCGTATGTTGATACAGGTGCGATCAATGGTGCTTTCAATGATCCTGCAAAAATCATTGGTTTACATTATGTACCTTTTAAAGATTTTTTAAAGAAAATACCTTCGATAGGATTTGTATCAATCAGAGATCGTCTTCGCCTTGAACATGCTGTAGTGATAGCAGCCGCGGAAGTATAACAAGCAGTTGTAGTTGACAATACAGATGTGGATGTTGTAGTCGTCTAAAATATTTACTTTGCGATAGTTGAAATTTAACAAAAAATCTTGAAAATCTTACCCCAAAGATCCTTGCATCTCTTGAACCAAGTTTTGCATCACTGTCTTGATCAATGGATCCTTCTAGATTCTTGGCAGATATGCAATGTATCACTGCCAAAAGTATCAAAATACTGCAAAATTGATGTTTCATCTTAGAATTCTCTGAGAGGACTGAATTCAAGTTTACAAATTGGTAATGGATAGTCCAAAAAGTCATACATAAGTACTCGTACGCCAAACTCTTTTTATTTTTATGTACTTTTGCGGTGTGCATTTTTTGTAGAGTTCGACCGATATCAAAGGCTGATGTCGTCAGACATGTCTGGTGCAAAAATTCTGGGATCTGGTATTCAAATTTCTCATCGCGGTCAGAAAAAAAATTGATTCACTGGTCTTTTCATTCAATTTATTCAATCATCCACATGCAGTATATGAAAAACTTCCAGCCGGCGTACAACCATCAATAGTAAAGGTCGTGGTTGCGCTATAAGATGTGGATATTGACGTGATGGTTGAAGTGGTAGTAAACCAGTAAAGAAAATCGTCTACGAAACGTGCTTTGACCACTTCTTCTCGTCCAGCTTTGACATCAGCAATCTGAAAAAAAGTACAAAAATTTTGCAAGAGTTTTGGGATAATTTGGATTTTTTACTTACTTGATTCAATTCTGGTAATTTATTCAAATCAAAAGATTTTTCTTCTCGTGAATATTTGACAGAATAACCGACGATTTCTGGCTCTTCAAACTCTTCTTTGTCTTTGGCATTTGATGTGATAATTTTTGGATTTTTGATCGAACCTAAAACAGAATAACAGATTGGCTAATGCGATTCTCATCAGTAATTAATTATCTGACCTGGAATTGGATTTGTGTCTATGATACTTCGTTTCTTTTTGGAGCAGGCAGTGTTGATGATATTCGCTGTTGTGTAACACGCTTGTGATGTTGTGACGGTACTTGAAGTCGTTATCACAGTTGAGGTCTAAGAAAAAAAAAATGGAATTTCACTGTGTCAGAATTTCTTCATAAAAATTCAAAAATATATTTGACGCGAAAATTCAAAGTATTTTTTTTTTTTTATAAATATTTGAATTGAAAAATTTTTTTTTCGAAAAATTCAAAGTGATTTTTTCACATTTGACTTCAAAATGGAACCAATTTCAAACACTGTGACTTACACTGAAAAATAATCTTGGATTTTTTCGCACTAATTCTTGATTAACTTGACTTCCCATGGAACTTTGCATCTCAGGCACACCTCCTCGAACTTCCAGATTTTTGCACTGAACAATTTGAACTAATAGAAGTAAATGGCAGCAAAAAGTAGTCAACATTGTAATAGAGCGATCGAGTTGGAGGAACCATAAAGCAAAACTGAAAACTTTCATCGTCGACATTTAGCATCTCTGTAGTTACGCTTTTGACACACATAATTTAGCAATCATGGTTTTCCGTTCCAAAAACTGTTTCTATTACGTCATTTTCACTATAGCACGGTGTTTGAAAATCATAGAAAAAGTCTCATTCAACATTGCAAGCGAAGCGAGCTACTTTTACATTTTGAGTGGACAAAAGTTAATTAAAAAGGCCAAAAATGGTCCATTTTGGCGAGTTTTTGAAAACCTGAAGCTTGCGGTCAAACAATACAGGTGCAATCAATGGTTCTTTCGATGATCCTGTAAAAATTATTGTGTTACATTATGCATCGTAAATAGTTTTTTTTTTAGAAAATACCTTTAATTGGACTTGTATCAATCAGAGATCTTCTTCGTCTTGAACAGGCAGATGATAGGGCATTGGCAGAAGTATAACAAGCAGTTGTTGTCGTCAACACCGTTGTGTATGTTGTTGTAGTCTAAAAGCCAAAATCTATATTTTCAGACGAAGATGACTTAGAATAACTCTTACCCCAAAGAATGCTTTAGCAGCTCTTGCTGTGTTCACAGATGTTTCACTTTCATCATCAATCGAACCTTCCAAAGACTTTGCCGAAATGCATAGTGTCAAAGTTGTAAAGCAGATAATGAGGAAAATCTGTAAAAATCAAGACTGATTTTTTTTTTCAAGTTTTCTACGTGAAGTTTACTTACCTGTCTTCGGTTCATGATTGAGGACAACTATCCATGATGAGGTGGTGATCAGAAGAAATTATTTGTTTCTTCAAGGTGCAATATTTAGCTTGACATGCGCTCATGATGAGACAAACATCAAGGTGTTTTGATTGATATTGAGACAAAAAGAGAATTGACAATGATTTGCATATACATACTACTTTATTTTCTATCCACATACAGCATAAGAAAAACTGCCTGCAGGCGTACAACCAACAATTGTAAATGTTGTTGTTAAAGTGAATGAGGTAGCAGTGGTAGTAATGGTAGATGTGTACCAGTAGAATAAGAAAAATCGAGGTTCAACTTTTTCTTCAGTAGTTCGAACATTTGCAATCTGCAGAAAAAAATTGTAACCTTTTAAACGATTTTTTGATAAATAAGAATCTTGGCTTACCTGATTGAGTTCTTCAAGCTTTGAGAGATTCATCGACTTGTCATTTCTTCGATTTGATGACACTGAGTATCCAACAACAGTTGGTTCTTCTTCGATGTATTCATCGTAAGTTGATGCTGGTGCAATCAATGGATTCTTTAATGATCCTGCAAAAATGATTGGTTTACATTATGCACCTTAAAGATTTTTTACAGAAAATACCTTTGATAGGATTTGTATCAATCAGAGATCTTCTTCGTCTTGAACATGCTGTGGTGATAGCACCCCCAGAAGTATAACAAGCAGTTGTAGTTGAAAGAGTTGTCGTTGATGTAGTTGTTGTCTATGAATAAAACTTTTAGAAAAAGCAACTCAATACGTACAAAATAGTCTTACCCCAAAGAATACTCTAGGATCCCTGGCTCTATTCATAGATTTATCTCCTTCATTGTCAATGGTTCCTTCCAATGTTTTTGCAGACACGCAAATAATCACAGCACAATAACAGAAAATGAGAAGGACCTGCATTTGAAATGAAGATTTCATTACTAATTCGTTTCTTTTTATAGTTTGACAAGACACTCACTTGGTTTTGATGGCTAGAATTAAGCTTCATCCTGCAAATCAAACGAATTGAACACTAATTGACGCAAGCTTTAGCGTCGTCCATCTAGGAGCATAAATTCCTTAGTGCGCGCACGAAAAGGATTCAAAGCAAAGTCTGCGTCTACTACTTTATTTTCTCTATCCACATACAGCATAAGAAAAACTACCTGCAGGCGTGCAACCAGCAATAGTAAATGTTGTTGTTTTAGTGAATGAAGTGGAGACTGTAGTGATGGTAGATGTGTACCAGTAGAATAAGAAAAATCGAGGTTCAACTTTTTCTTCAGCAGTTCGAACATTTGCAATCTACAGAAGAAAATGTAT
>LT728044.1:76987-87517 GCA_900157175.1 Oithona nana
GATAATTCATTCTGATATTTTAAGCCATTTACTTAAGCAGTTTACTCTTGATTTACTACATACATACAGCCACAATTTTTCTACTTTAATATAAAGTATAGCCAATAAAGAGTCATCATGATTTTCCTGTCAACTTGTTTCTTACATTTGATTTACCGGATTTATCAATCAACTTTGCACATGTTTAATGAAATGCAGTCTGAGTGAATAATGCTCCAAAGTAGAAACTTTATTTTGTGAACCCCGGATAAACAATTCTTTTTTTAAGCTACAGAATCCATGAATTGTGCCAACTTGATGTCATTTTGGCTCAATCCGGAACAGTCATGAGTTGACAAGGTGACTTCGACCCTATTGTAGACATTGAACCATTCTGTAATGAGAAAATGCAAAAATCTGTGTAAACTCTTCAATGCCAAAAAATTCGTCAAATTAAAATGGACATGGCAATTTGACGAATTTTTAAAATATTTTCTTACCAGGATGATGATCCATTTTGTCAGCTTTCAAAGCCACTCTGGTCATGAATCCAAAAGCTTGATTGAAATCCTTGAACTGATATTTCTTCATGATTGCATCTCTGCCATTGGAATCCATTTGCCATCCATTGTCCAACACACTTTTCAAGTCACTTTTGCGTTCTTCTTCAGTTAATTTGGAAGGCATTTTTCTTAATTGTACTTGTGTAATTGCGAATTGTCTTGCAGGCTGTGAGGAGATAGTGTGGCAGGTGAGGAGACTAGTAAAAAGTGGTCTAAACTGGTTAGACTGCATTGGGCTCTACTCTACATAATTACAGAGAGATTGGCATCAAATGACTTGACCAACAAGAGAAAAAGAGTAGAATTTGACATCAGAGTTACTAATTTTGCTGATTTTTCAACGATTTAGTACGTAAATTGACGTTTTTTGACACATTTTGATTTGTTCTAGTTTTTACGAAATAAAAACAAAAGTGAGTTTTACTACAAAAATTAAGGCGTATGGAGTCAAAACAAAGTTGATTATTTTGTTAGATTGATTTAAAATCAATTTTAAAAAAATAAACAAAATTAATCTTAGTTATTTTGATATGAAAATGTGAGCAAATTTTGGCGTTTTGTTGCTTACATTCATAAACAAATTAATTTTCAAGTCGGGCTTGACTTCAAAATTCGATTCGTTTTATTTACAATTTGTCAAAAAAATTCCACGCAAACAAGTGTTCAAAACTTCAAAAAAATATCTCGTGAAAATCACATGTGCAAAATCCTTTAAAACAAGATGGGAATCAGTCCACAGAAAAGCCGTAAAAAGAAACGAAAATGGTTAAAAGATTTGAAGACTGAAGCCAACCAAGAATTGAACATTGCTCAGTCTCAATTCAAGTCTAATTTGTGTTCTTTTGCTTGGTGGAAACAAGCATTGATTTTAGTGTCAATCATCGCTTTTTATTTTGTTTCTTCAATTGCTTTGACATTTTATCAGAAAGATTTAATTTTGAGGCTGCCATTTCCGCTTTCCATAGGTAAGAAAATCAAAAACACACTTCATTTTTTGTCCAAAAATTAAACTTTGATTTCCCGAGAAAAATTGTCGAATTTTTTTTGGTTGAAAAGCTCGTGAAAATGCTACGGGTTTGGACTTTTTAGCTGTTGACAACTTTGATTTCACGAGAAAAATTACGTGAAAATGTTGGGGATTTGCACTTTTTAGTTGTTGACAACTTTGATTTCCCGAGAAAATTGTAAAGTTTTGTCAAGATTGAATTTTTGGACAAAAATTTGACTTTGCGATTTGACGAATTTTTTCAGTGAGATAATTTTTTTTGGTCTTTTTTTCAGTGATTGTTCATTTAGCCCTAAAATTCTGCATGGCAGGTCTATGTCGATATTTATACAGCAAATACACCGGTGAAAAACGCGTAACACTGACATGGAGTCAATATTTATCAAGAGTTGCAGTTGTAGCTGTTGTATCCGGCTTAGACATCGGTTTGTCTCAATGGAGTTTGGAATATGTCACTTTATCTTTGTATACTATGACTAAAACGACCTCAACACCATTTATCCTATTTTTTGGACTTTTACTAAAACTAGAAAAAAAGGTAAGAAAATACTCGTCAAATTGAAGTGGACACTGCCCTATATTGTGGGTTGCCATTGTGATTTGACGAATTTTTTTAACATTTATTTTTCTTCTTTTTCAGCATTGGTCCCAAATAATCATTGTGTTGCTAATTACCATTGGCCTAATTATGTTCACTTACAAATCCACAACGTTCAGTTTTGCGGGATTTTTGATGGTTTTGACAGCAGCTTTTTTCAGTGGAATTCGTTGGACTTTGTCCCAATTAATCATGCAAAAATCCAAATTAGGCCTAGAAAATCCAGTGGATTTCATGTTTCATATCCAGCCTTTGATGATTCTATCCTTATTACCCATCGCAATCGGAGTTGAAGGAATTGAATTTTCAGCGTCCGATCAAGCGTTTCGATTCCACGAATTTTCAACATTTACACATACATTGAGTTTGATGACAATTGGTGGAGTTTTGGCGTTTTGCATGGAAGTGGCCGAATTTATGGTTGTGACGTTTGCTTCTTCGTTAACTTTAGCTATAGTTGGAGTTTTTAAGGTACGTAAATATTTTGACTAAAAAAAACCTATAAAAGGACCGAAAATTTTTTAGTGAAAAACTCAAATTTGCGCGAAATTGGAATTTTGAAAATTTTTGTCAAATTGAAGTGGGATCTGCACTGCTTAGCTAGAATGTAAATAAACTTTCACGAGTTTTTTCGCTAATTCTGAATTTTGAGATTTTTTGCTAAATTCCTGTCTTAAACTTGTTGGGACACCTGGTATTTGCGCATTTTTCTTGTCTTTACTCATTTTAAAATCTCAATTTTAGGAAGTGACCATCCTTGCTCTAGCCATAGTTCGAAACCACAACGAAGTTTCCCAACTCAACCTTTGCGGAATGGTGATTTGCCTTTTAGGCATTTTCGCTCACGTCCTAAGAAAATCTTTAAAATCCGAAGAATTACAATCAACTCCACATCATCACCTTAATCTCAGTTCTTCCGATGACGAGGAATTTTTCCGTCCCAGAACAAAAGAACAATCTCCAATTTTACCCAACGAAGGATTTGCCTTGTTGGATGATTCCGATTCTGAAGAATACATTGAAATGAATAATCATCGAAATCGAACCAAATCCGTCAATTCCGATGATTATTACTTACAAGAAACACGAACTTGGACATCAGTTCGCGATAGACACTTACAAGGGAGTGCAAATGACGAAGAAACAACAAAAGTTAATCAAGATGAAGCCATCGTGAATTTGTCAGATGACTGACTTAGTGAAAGAAAAAACTAGTCTGAAAATTGTGATATTTGAGCATTTATGATATGAATCAAGAGAATAAACATGTGTTCCGTCCTTTTTTAGCAATATTTAGAAAATGTTTTTTTGGTTTCTTGTCAGATTACTGTACGAGGGTCTTTACTATTGCGGAACAATTGCGCAAATATCACGCAACCTTCATATCATTGCAAGGAAGGAAAAATAGAAAACAACATCAATAAATCATTCAATTGCACAATTTTTATTAAAAACGTAATGATTTTCAATTGGCCAATAAAATCTGATTCAGTAATGAATTTCAGTTCCTTGAACCAATTCCTCAATTTCTGAATGTCTCAAGTGGGATTGCATTTGTAGTTGAAGATCCGGATTTGATTGTCCAACAATATTCCTCAACGATCAAAACTGAAATTGTCGTAGAAATGACAAGACCAATACAAATCAGAATCGTGATCCAATGAACATAGAAGTAAGTATGAATAGTCAAAAAAGCCAATGCCACATGTAAAATGGTAAAAGTCATCCATGTAATCAAAATCCATCCAATTTTCTTCAAAATTCCAACAATCAGAAAAATGTTCAGCAAAATGTAAAATGATAAGATGCCCATCAAAACGTATCGTGATACTTGAAAGGCAAAGTATACATTGGGGAATTCCACATTGGGGAATTCGAAATTCAAATACAATACATAACCTAAAACTCCGATATGTACCAAAATTGCACTGATTCCAATAACAAGACTTTGAATTTGTCCGTTGCCAATTCCAAAAGGTCTTCGAATTTTGCTCCTAAAGTCATTAAAATATAAAAAAAGCTTTCAATTAGGTATGTTAAAACTTCTTAGGTTTTGTACCTTTGCCATTCTTTTGCAGTTTGAAAAACAAAGTAGAGACAAATTGGAAAAATGATGATTTTTGCCCAGAAGATTGGCGGAGGTACTCCAAAGAGTCGAATTACATTGAAGATATCATATATTAGCAGAACACTGACACAACTGTACCAAGCAGTTAAAAATTGATGAATTTGTCTAAAACTTCCATAAAGTAGTAAAAGATCTAAAATCAACAGTACAGCTGTTAATCCAATATTGATATTGAAAACCAAGAAATCAATCCTGAAAGCGTCTTCATATCTAAAAGTCGACCAAGAGAGTTTTGTGGAATAGGAGTAGGAGTGGTTGGAAGGAGTGGTTGCGATGCTTAGAACGTAAATTGAATATGAAATTGCCAAAATTCGTAAAATTGAAATAATGATGCCAATAGCTTTGCAAGTTTTAGGGTATTCCCGGTATTCCATGGTGAAGCTAAACTCAACAGCTGTTAAGAACGTACTAAAAAAAACATATGTTTTAGATTGAATCAGGCAGGTATGTATGTATGCAATTCCACGAAATATATTTTTTTTCCTAAACGGGACAATACCTTTGCCAGATGTATGATACCGATTATAAATTCAATATTGACTTCCGGTTAAAAATGTGGGCCTTCCCAGAAAATGCATGAATCAATTAATTGAGAGCCGAGTTAGCTTTTACGAGTTGGCGGGCCCACAGATAATATTATCGTAATCATCTAGTTGTCCAATCAAGAAGCTTTGATTAAAACTGCAAGAAAAATGGAATGGGGTCTAATCATCCCTCGAATCATCGTTGGCATTGAATTTTGCCTCTCCATTGCATGTGTGGTTATGGGTGGTGTTCATTTGAACGAGTGTCAAAACCAAGCGGCCATATTTTTGCTTGTAAATGGTGGCGTTCCATTGCTTAGTGTCGCCATTGTCGCTATCCTGATTGTGATTTGCGCTTATTCATGTGGAGAAGGCGGCCAAGTCATCAGCATGGTGCTTCCTTATTTTCTTATTGTTGGTGCTGTTTTGGTCAAATTGGGTCTATCCATTTATGGCAGCGTTGTCATCTTTGGTAAGTTTGAAACACAAATAATTACAATTTAAAATACAGCAATGTTTGTTTCAGGATCATCGGCTGCTACTTGTCACGAAGCAACCTTTACCTTTGCTTTTGCGATTGTAATAATCAACTGGGTGAATTGTGTACTTACATATGCCCAGATTAAGAAATCCAGTTCAGTTCTAATACAACTTTTAAAAGAAACTATGGCTGAAAGTGATCAAATTTCCTATTGCACAGGCCCTTCAAAAATATTAGATGTCTTAGAAACCCTTGACTATAGTGTAAGTCCTTTAAGATAAGTTAGATCATGCTTAGATTTTATTTTAACTCAATTTCCCATCTCTTCAGCCTAATGACATTGTAGCGCTTACAAATGCACTCTTAATTGTCGTGGTAGTCATTTTGGCCCTACTATTGATGATAAACTTGATACTGCTTCGTGGGTCTAACAAACAACACAAAGTGGTCATGATCATTACGTCAGTTTTGGCGGTGATTGCCATCCTTGTTCTTACACCTGGCCTACTTATCATGGATGGTTTGAAATTGAATAAAAATACGACTTTATCTTGAAAATCGCATGATGCATTCATTTTTGAATTGATTCGAATTGCGTATTTTTTGTTAGAATGAGTTTATAATTCATTGCGTATATTTTCATGTTTTTGCTTAGTTTGGTTACATGGTAATTGAGAATCCGGAACAAACATTGAAGTATGGCTATGCCTTTTGACATCCAGTTTCTTTTCTTGCTCAATCCATTCACCATCAATTGTTGAAAGTCTATATATGGTATCGTATAGTCCGCCAGAATTGCCATTGAAGTTACCACCAATTAGTATCAAATCTCCACTTTCCGGATCGGTCAGTAATTGACCATTTGCAATTGGGACTGGCAGATTTGCACATATTTTCCATGTGTCTAGAGTATTATCCCCGAATATCTCCAAGTATTCACAATGGTGCTGGGGACTAAATGGGCCAGAATAACCGCCAACAGCAACAATGAACCTTCTCCCACTCTTTTCAAGAGTTGAACATGCATGCCCGAGTCTGTTTTCGTTTAACCTCGGTCCCTCACCAAACCCAATGGAACCTGACGATGAAAATCAGTAATCAAGGATTATAGAAAAGTTCGTAGATAATCTAATGCGCTGTATGATGTGTAAACCTATGTGAAAATAGATGAGGGTTGAGGTGGTTGAGGTTTGCGGTTGAAGCTTACCATTTCGTAGTGACGGTGTAATGATTATTGAACGTGCACCTAAGTTTAATCCACTAATAAGTAGAAATGTATCATCATGTAAGTTGACTAAGCAAGCTCCAAGTGATATATTGGGCATTTTCCAAGTCTTAGTACCGCTTTCAGTTATAATTTGGATGATGTTAAGCGCACCTTCTTCTGCCGTTCCATTGCTCCCTCCGGCTACGATTATTCCACTGTTTCTCCACTGAGCATAAGCGCCTTCAAATGCTCCTGTATGAAGTTCAACACTGTTGTCAGACCTGTTGAAGGTTTTAGACTCATAGTAGTATTGATAGCAATAAACTGGATGGTTAGGGGCTAGGTCAGTAATTGACCATTTGCAATTGGGACTGGCAGATTTGCACATATTTTCCATTCAGTGTCTAGAGTATTATCTCGAAATAACTCCAAGTATTCACAATGATTTTGGGGACTAGAAGCACCACTACCATAACCGCCAACAGCGACAATGAATCTTTTGTCATTTTTTCTTAGAGTTGAACATGCGTGTCCTTGTCTTGCTTCGTTTAACTTGGGACCCTCACTATGATCAAAGACACCTGAAGAGGGAAATTATGACTTCAGTTCACTATCTATATTTTGATAGGCTCAAGAGTCAAGCTTACCATTCCGTATTGTAATTATTAATGGTGTAAAAGAAAATCCACTGATAAGTAAAAAAGTATCATCGTGTAAATTGACTAAGCAAGAATCAATAATCTTATCGGTAATGTTCCAAGTCTCTGTGCCGCTTTCGGTTACAATTTGAATGATATTAAGCACACCATCTTCCCCCGCTCCATTACGTCCTCCAGCAACAATTATTCCACTGTTTCTCCACTGAGCATAAGCACCGTCAAATGCTCCTGTATGAAGTTCAACACCGTCAAATCTGTTGAAAGTTTTAGACTCATAATAGTATTGATAGCAATATACTGGATAGTTAGGGCTTAGACCGCCACAAAAAGTTGGTCGGTCATTTATGTATCCGGAAACAGCTCCTGAGGCGATTCCAAAAGATTCAGTTGGGAAGTCATGACAAGTCACATCAAAGTCTAAACTTGTGATTTCGTTGATAGCGTCACCACCAACCGTAAGAATTTTTGTTACAGCTAAAAATTGTTCATAAGGCTGGTAAAGAAAGATGTAAGAACAGTACAAATATGCATTGCAAGTAAGAACTTACGGGTGCATTTTGATGCTTTTGTCGGAGATTGGTGTATGTATGGTTGATCTTTCAACACAACCTGACTGCAAGCTTTTGATAAAGTACACGTCAAAGCTCTTTGATGAAAAGATGCGAATTTACACCCATTGAAGTTTATAGACATGTCAGTACATTGTTCCATTGAATGCACATTGTCTTGGACTTCAATCAAATGTCCCAAACATAATCCTTCCTGAGTGCATCGTTCAAATGCCAAAGCATTCGCTACAATATTGATTGAAAGGTACCAGATGATAATTGTCAACATCGTTAATCTAAGAAAACCGAAAAGTAACTGATGCCTGATAAGGATGTTTGATTATCACCTTGGATTTGCCGCAAAGCTATGCAAATGTTTGTCTCGCATCACTGTTAATCCGGACAGAGAAAGATTGGCTATACGAACTTCGATAAGAGTCGTAAAATTGAAATTATTTCAATTCAGGTTTATTTTGCTAGTGCAGAGATAACTTTAGAATAATACCAAGTGACAAAAACAATGTAAAAGACTAGATTACAGAAGAGAAACAAAATATCTGCATAAGCTAAACATTGATGCATTTTGATTTTAAAATTTGGTCCAACTTTGATTTGCCAATCCTTTGCTTCTTTGAATTTGATGATGGCCAGAATAATGGCATATTCCAGAATGGCTACAACGATTGGCATAAACATACCAACATACCATACTTCAATGTAACTAAATCCTCTAGCTGAAGGTCCATCCACATTGGCATGAATGGATGTAATGATCAAGAACAACACAGTTAACATTCCCATGCGTCCTGGTACAATTTCTGGTTTGATCAAGTATGAAATCAAGGACAAAAGGGCAAAAAATCCCATGGGAGCAAAATATCCAGTGAACAATTGTTGCAATACTTGTTCATTTCTCGTCAATTTGAATTGAATCAAAGCTATGGATTTCAATTCACCATCTGAGTATTCAGTTTCTGAAGGCAATGCAAAAACTTCAATGTCAAATTGGACGTTAGGTGACATTATTTTCAGTGGTACTTGAGCAGTTCCTGATACATTCTTGGTCTCTTCTTGAACAAAATCAACGATTAGTTGAACGGATTGATTGTTTTCAATCAAGTTTCTGATCTTCCAGGTGCAAAAATGTGAATCAAAGGGATAACTGGAAAAATCCATGGCACAAGCAAATTTCAATTTGTAAATGATAATTTGCTTGAACCAAACCAATTTTTGTGTCTGATTCATTGTTGCAGTCCACATTTTCAATCTTAGAGATACAGTATGTGCATTGGTATAATGAGTCGAAGGTGTCCATAAAGGATTCATTTCTTCATTGGTGAATCTGGCAATTTGATTGCCAATCCACTTGATGTCAATCCTTGGCTCCATCCATTTCAGATTGGAATAAGCCACCAATTCCATGAAATGAGCCTCTTCATCAATCATCAAAATGTCTCTCAAAATAACTTCGATGTGAAGTGTTGTCAAGTTTGGGAATTGGGGAGGTTTGTATTTGTTGTACTTGTCCACTTTGAGGCAAAATTCTTTGAGATCTTCATTTGTATCAGAACATTGTTCAAGTGAAAGTATTTCCTTAGGAATGAATAAAAGTAGAAATATCACGAGCAACATAAGTCTTGGTTTTATTGTCTGGTTCAATACGTTTGACTCTCTAACACCTTCCTCCAACAATGCTCAATCGCTCAATGGGCCATGCGCCCTTTCCTATACAATGGAATTCCCTTGATGACAGTTAGCTTCATGAATTTTTAAAAAAGTGCTCAAAAGAAATGTCATATGAAAAAAAAGTTTCATCAAGAATTAACGAAGAAAAGTGTTGTAAATATCAATTGTTCTGGAGAATGAAGACGAAGAAAGAAAATGTGGAGGTATGTAAATTGGCCCTGAATATTAACAAAGTTTCACACGTTTCCGGAGAATCATGTGAAACCGTTGCTAGAGGTTCAAAGTCATACGAGGACGAGGCTCAATTCCAATTTATTGAAACCAAGACAAAAATTCATCCATAACATCATGTTCAGCATCAGAAATTAGGACATCTCCTTCGAAGTCACACACTTCATAATCCCTGGCCATGGTCTTCAAATCAAATGTTCCTGGATAGTAAAACAGGTTTCTGCCATGATCTCCAGGAGTGGGTTGAATGACACCTTCATTCACATCAACACGGATGTAGTTAGACACTCTTTTGCGCCAAGTTTTCCAACGTTGTTGTGCAGCTCCATCCCAATTGTTGAGAGCTACAGCTTCTGCACCTGCATCAGGGGCTAAAAAAAGAATTTTTAAAAAGGAAATCTATCTTTTTCAAAGCCTACTTTAGTTATATAACTGATTGCATTGATATACAATGCATGAGTGATTATCTATCAAATGGGTAGAGACCACTACAGAAAGTACAATGTATAATCAATTTGATTTGAACACTGAACATGGACATGGTACTACAATAGCACAATATGTAGTCCATATTACAATTCCACGTATCTATGCAACTAAAAGTCAAACAATTGGTATAACTATGATAAAGAAAAACCTAAGGCAGTAGAACCTTAACTGTTAAGAATGAAGGAAGTCATAATAATCATATTAAACATCACTTTGGCATTTTGTCTAAAATCCAAGCAATACAAGAACCAAAAAGTCTCATCGTTTGATGTCATCAAGGAACTGACTCAACCTCGATCTTATTTGGGCTGTTGCTCAATGTGCATGAATGAAATGTCTTGTGAAGGAGTTCAATTTGATGGAACAACTTGTAAAGAATTGAGAAATGTGAAGTTGAAGCAAGAAGGTACACAAGATGCTTTGATAGATTC
>LT728044.1:93622-115674 GCA_900157175.1 Oithona nana
AAAAGATGGATTTAAATCCAAATACAAAATCCAGCCTGAAGAAAGGATTTTATATCAACTCCAAGATGTCTGAAGAAGCATAAAACTATGATTTGACAAATCGCTAAAGAACAACAACAAGAACAAGATTTTAAAGTTGTAGAAGCGCGAGCAGCTTGACCTCTGACCAATGACAAATATTGGGGAAAGTGAATGCAGAAAATACCATAAAAAAATTCTTTAGATCAAAGTGGAAACAATGAAACTTTGGGTTATGAATGCCCATTTCCATCAGAAGATCAATCAAATGATGACCCAGATAGTCTGGAAACAGAAGGTGAATTCAATTGGAGTGCCCAACAACAAGGATTGTTATTAGGTGCATTTTTCTATGGTTTTATTGTCACATTGGTACCTGGAGGTTACCTATCAGAAAAGTTTGGTCCTAAGTGGGTTTTATTCACTTCAATATCTGGTGGAATTTTGTGTACTTTTTTGAGTCCTGTGACTGCCAGAAAAGGAGGCTTTGGTCCTTTCATGGCTTTGAAGATCATCCAAGGTCTATTTCAAGGACCCATCTTTTCTGGAACCATGTCCATTTTATCCAGATGGGTACCTCCAAGTGAAAGAAGCATTAGCTCAACTATTGTCTGGGCTGGTCAAGATTTTGGGTCAGCTATGACACTGGCTCTTAGTGGCTTCTTAGCTGAAGAGTATGGTTGGATATGGGACTTTTATTCACTTGCCATTGTTGGTACTTTCTTTTGTATTTCATGGACATTCTTGATCTTTGATTCCCCAGATGATCATCCTAGAATATCTGAGGAAGAAAAACATTACATCTCCAAAGATATGGGAGAAGCCAAAACCAGTACCAGACTTCCTTTACCACCTTACAAGAAGATTGCAAGCAGTGTTCCAGTTTGGGCATTGGTTGTGACTTTTGTTTGTTCAGCATGGGGATTTCATACTCTCTTGACTGAGATCCCAACCTACTTGAACAACATTCAACATATTCCTCTGACAGCTGTAAGTAAAGAATTAATTTCATTGGATAAAATGATAAGTTTTGAATCTTTCATTACTAGAATGGATTGATAAGTTCTTTGCCTTACTTGATATGTTGGATATGGTCTTTGTTTGTAGCTTGGATTGCAGACAAATTGATTTCATCCCAAAAAGTGTCTAGAGCTTATGTCAGAAAAGGTTCCACGACCTTTGCTTTTATTGGCGCAGCTTCTGGATTAGTTGGCTTGACATTCATTGGATGTAATCCAACTTGGGCCATTGTGTTACTTTGTTTTGCCATAGCTATTGAAGGTACTGGGTACTCTGGGTACATGGTGAACCAATTGGAACTCAGTCCTAATTATGCTGGAACTTTGAAAGGCACTTCAAGTACTTTTGCAAACATCTGTGGCTTTGTCAGTCCTGCACTGACTGGAGCACTGACAAATGGAAAAGTGATTCTTTAAAAAGTTGATTTTTAAATTCAAATGCCCATACTTATCCACTTTTATCATTAGCAAACAATAGAAGCTTGGAACAATGTATTCTACATCTCAGCTGGTTTCTACACCTTAGGAGCAGTGATTTTTGTCATCTTTGGGAGAACTTCTGTCCAACCTTGGAATACATATTGGGAAAAGAAGGAGAAAAATACAATGGTAATTGAAGAAAAAATACCACTATTGCTATAATTCTGAAAAAAGTTAGATCTGTTACATTGCATTCAATCACTTCATTCTTTTAGGAAAATACATCATGAATCAAAAAGAAAACTCTTGCCTTAGACAACAAATTGCCAATGAATTTTACTTTATCTTGAATAAACAAACAACTTTTCTTTCTTATTATTGTATCTAGTAAACTGACCTTATCTAACTGATAAGCAAAATGGAAAACAACAGCAAACCACAAGGATGGGGAGTGAGACACACATTTCTGATTTTGACATTCATTTTGATGTTCATGAACCAATGCTGGAGAAGCAATCTCTCTGTAGCTATTGTGGCTATGGTCAAACATGGTAAGTCCAATCGAAGACTGATTGATAACCGTTCAAAGATGTTTCTTGACTTTCAGCAAAGGACGAAAATGTCAGTATGAATGTTGGAATGGAATGTCCCTTTTATGGAAACAATACACCAACAAGTCAAGTAAGAAACACACTTACTTAGTTTGTCAATATTGCATTCTAAATTGATATTTTTAGGCTTCATCCAAAACTGGTGAATTTGATTGGGATGCCAAACAGCAAGGTGTCATTTTGGGTTCCTTTTACTATGGATACATCCTTACAATGTTACCTGGTGGCTATGTAGCTGAAAGATACAGTTCTAAACTGGTTATTCTCTTTGCAAGCTTAGGTGCAACCATCTGTACTGTGTTGAGTCCCATTGTAGCGTTAGAAGGAGGAGTAGGAGCCCTAATAGGACTGAAAATCATACAAGGATTGCTGCAAGGACCCATTATACCTGCAGTCATGGCACTCATATCTAGTTGGATCCCCCAAGAAGAAAGAAGTTTTGGAACTGCAATCATCTGGGGTGGACAAAGGTTAGGTGCAGTGGCATGTTTTGCACTCAGTGGATTCTTAGCTGAAGAATTGGGTTGGGAATGGGATTTCTATTTCTTTGGGATCTTGGGAGGAATCTTTTGCATCCTTTGGACTATTTTCATTTCCAGTTCACCTATTAGTCATCCAAGCATATCTCAAAAGGAATGTGATTACATTATGAATGCCATGCAATCCAACAAAGTTGGTAGAGCAGTACCTCCACCACCTCCTTACAAACAGATTGCCAAAAGTATTCCATTTTGGGCTTTGGCAGTCACTTCAATATGTCAATCTTGGGGATTTTACACTTTACAAACCAATGTTCCAACCTACTTGAACAATATACAACATATTCCACTGACTATGAATGGTATTGTCTCAGCCTTGCCTTTCTTACTCAATTGGTTAGCTTCCATACCAATAGGACTGATGGCAGATTGGTTGATATCTAGTGGGACTTTAAAACGGGGAACCACAAGGAAACTGATGACAAGTATTGGTTTGGGTGGACCAGCCCTTGCTTTACTTTGCCTTACTTTTGTTGGTTGTGATTCTGAACTTGCCATAACTATACTTTGCTTTGCATTATTGACTTTGGGAGCTGCTTTGTCAGGGTACATGGTGAACCAGTTGGAACTTAGTCCCAACTATGCTGGAACTTTGAAAGGAGCAACAAGTACCATTGCTAATGTATGTGGCTTTGCCACTCCAGCCATTGTAGGTGCACTTACTTTTGGAGAACAGACTTTGGATGCCTGGAACAATGTATTCATTGTATCTGCTGCCTTATATTTCATTGGTGGCTTGACTTTTGTACTTTTTGGTGACACTTCAATACAATCTTGGAATACTTATTGGGTGATCAATGATTCAAATGATGAAACTGTTCCACTGTTAATTTCTCAATAAAGTCTTGCCTTTTTATGCTTTCTCAATAGTTCAATCACATTTGTATGGCCTTCATTCAAGGCCAGATCTAAAGGTGTTTCTCCATTGCTGTTCACAGGATGCACATCACTGACTTCATTCATGATTAATTTCACAGCTGTATCACTTCCATGTTGAGCAGCACAATGCAAAGGAGTCACTCTATGCACATTCGCAGGATTCTTGTCTTCAGCCACTTCAAGAAGACGCTTTACTATGGTTTCATGATTCATTTCAGCTGCTAAATGTAAAGGAGTGTTGGCTTCATCATCAAAGACACTAAGTTGTGAATAACATTCTGGTTCTGTCAATGTTTCAACTGCAAGAAAATCAGCCTTTTCAACAGCTAGGTGTAATGGACCTCGTCCATTGAAATCTTTGAGCTCATCTGTAGGTACTTTGTCAAGGATGAGTTGAACAATTCTGTCATGTCCATTTCTAGCTGCATTCAATAAAGGTGTGTTGCCATCATAATCACTATGATTCTTGTCTTGCTCAGAGTTGTCTAAAAGCAAGTTTACAATGTCTTCATGTCCACGTAGAGCAGCTTCATGTAAAGGAGTCACACCTCGACTATCAATAGGAATTTTGCTGTCATCTTCAATTTCTTCTAGAATCATTTCAACAATACTAAAATGTCCATTACTGGCAGCATGATGCAAAGGAGTCAAACTATTGACTACATTAGTTGGATTTTTCTCTTCATTTGACAATTCAAAAATGTACTTGAAAATATCACAGTCGCCATAATGAGCTGCGGTATGTAAAGCAGTTCCAAACAATCCACTGTATGGATTTTTCTCTTCAATTTCATTCATGATAATTTTGACAATAGGGAAATTTCCACTTTCGATGGCAAAATCTAAGGGAGTGTATCCGGATGCAGATTTGGGATTTTTGTCTTCCATACTTTGCGTAAGGATTTGGATACCTTCAAGGTGTCCGTATTTTGCAGCTGTGTGATATGTATCCACCTCGAACCAACCGTTTTGCATGTATTTGACGAAAAAATCCAAGACTTTTCGGCATTGCTTTTCAGCGGCAATTTTGTAAACTTTGTTGACTTCCGGAACGTATCGGCAAAGCATTTGGATTTGTGACAAATCTTGTTGGATCACAGACAAATACGAAGGGTGCTTTTCTCCAAGGCTGGAATCTGAAGACAAGTGTAAGAAAAAATTCCGGATGATTTCAATCAGTTTGACTAAATCTTCGATGGGTGTTCTTGGCTTTTCAACCATTTTGATAAACTGTAAATAAAAATGAGACATTTTTTGATAATTTTCAAACACTGTGGTGAAAGATATTTACGTCCGTCCAATTGTCTAAATCAGTGTAATAATGGATCGTCAGTAGCAATTTTTTCTTGGCCATTTTCAGCAGAATTTTGTTCCATTTGGGATTTTTGTCAATGAATGTTGTCCATGATTTACAAATCAATCGGCATAATTTCAAGTCTTCAAAATCTAACAGTTCAAATATTTGTTGGCCAATGTGAGAAAATCCTTGATTTACTATCATTTCGTGATATTCCATCTTTGCAAAATTGTTTGACTTTGATTTCGCGGAAATTTTTTTCTGATTTGTTTTGATTTTGAAGCGACGGAACTTTACGCAAATCGCAATGTTTTTAAAATTAGTCACGAAACCTTTCATAAAATTCCGTGTTTCTTTTCAACTACAAGAAAATTGGACATTACAATCCCCGTAAAAAATCGTGAAATTGTTACGTGTACGTCATAATCTAATCTAAACGGGCTAAATTCGTCAAACGTTATTTCTCAACTGAAACGTTTGTTGTCATTTCGTCCTTTTTCGTCAGAAATTCGGGTACCCCATCCAGCAGAGTCCCCAAAACGTTTAGCGTAAGACGTTGAACGTTTTCAGTTGCTTAGAGACGCTCTACGAATTACGACACCAAGAAAGTAAAGAAGAAAAATGGATTGGACTTTATATTTAAGTATGTTCATGACAAGCCCAGATCCAGGATTCAATGCCATTGTCAATCAAATTTTTGGTCAATTGGATGATTCAAGTTTTTACGCTTGTGTCAGAGTTTGTCGATCTTGGTATTGGTACTTGGAGCCGGAATGGCAAAAAAGAAGACAAGTAAGAAGACTTAAGGCATTATTTGAAAAAGTCAAGCCTGAATTTGATCGGGTGACCTGCCATTTGACAGAAAAAGAGAAAGTGGAAATGAAAGAATTCCTTGATAAACTGTTAGATCCAAATATTACATTGGACCTAAGTGAAACTGACGATGACTGGGGCTGGAACATATTTCTTTCTGCAGTTCATGGAAACCCTTACTGGAATAACCATACGAACGTGTTGAGCTTTTTGCTTAACCATCCAAACATCAAGACCATTACTTTTGGAAGGAAAGATTCGCATGATTATGGCGAAAGTTGGAGTACTGAAATACTGTCAAGTTATAGTATGTCCTCTTTGATCAGGACAGACGAATTAAAGATGATGTTAACACATCCGAAATGCCAGCCTTTTGGATATGACAAGGAACTTGGCAAAACCAGAATTCCCTTTACTTTCAGTTGCTTGCCCTTCTTCGACATCATAGGCAGAGGTGATGAAGAGAAATTACTATATGACTGTGTTGCTATTGCCAAGATGATTTTGCAATACCCTAGGCTTGGACCTGTTGACTTTTTTAAGAGGAAACAATGGATCATTGGAAATGAGCCAATTTCAGTTCAAAATTCTTTACACCTTGCCATTTCAAATGGACGTGGTAATGTAGCAATGGTAGAGCTCATCTTGGACCATTGTCCACAAAACATCCTGACTTCGGAAAGAGGAGATTCACTTTTGCGTACTGCCATTGATTATAATTTTCCAGACATTGTCAAACTCATTTTGGACCATTTTTTGGTGTCTCTTGAAACTCCGATCCAACAAGCTGTGGAAATGAACAGACTGGAAATTGTCAAGATGATTTTGGATCACCCAAAATGCGACAGTTCAATGCTTGTGTCTTTAGATCTGGATAATGAGGCCAAAAAAATTGTTATTGAACATCCTAAGATGAAAAGTCCTTAGACTTTCTTGATTTCTACACTCCAGAGAAGAGGCCAAAAAATTGTACAAATTGAACATTCTATGTAGATGAAAACTGAATAGCATCCTTCATTGTTGAAAAATGTAAATAGAGGCAATAAATATAAGAATAGGTCAAAATTGGCTTTTTCCGATGTTTTGTAAGTAAATTCAATTTTGGGACAAAATCCAGAGTTTTAAAATCTCGTCAAACAAAAGTGAGTCAAACGTGTCAAGCCAAAAGAGGATGCAAGACCTAATATCTAAAGTTTCTAAATTCTCTTTACGACGTTGTTGTTGCTAATGATCCAAGAATCTGGATATGTCCTCCTTCGACACGCCCTCCTTCAAATCATCTGCGTAGTAGGTCACGCTAGCCGAGTCGAGTCAACGGTCAAGTGGACAAGAGGGTGGCGAGTCGCGAGTGTGTCGTAAAATCTAAAATCTTGCAGTTCCAGATGCACTACCAAAGAAGCAGCTGATTTTCAAAGTGCACAAACATGTTGAGAAACAGAGAATGGCGTCCATTTGCCTCTCAATGGGATTCATACCGAAATTCACCTTTGTTAGAGGAAGAAAAGGTCTTGAAAAACATTTGGCACAAAATGAAGAAACAAGTGAAAAAGAAACAGCTTTCTAAAGAAGATTTGTCACAACTTTTAATTGCCTTTCAAAACATTGACGAACCCGCAAGAATTTCACCCAAAACAGTTTTTGAAGAATTTTCTGTTTATTTTCAAAGAATTGACCATACCAAACTGTGCTTCAATGATGCCAATTTGCTATACCAAACAGGACAAGTTTTTTTGGCCTTTTCCAAACCATGTGAAGCCTTGAAATACTTTAAAAACGCCATTGAAATCACCATTTTACAAAAAAGTCAAAAAGTTTTGAAACTTGATGACTTCATCAAATTGATGTCCAAAAAACGACTCTACAATGAATCCACTTTCATCTTGACTCAATTAAGCTTCATCAATCCAGAATACAACTATTACCGAGCTTTAGCCTTCATTGAAGCCAAAAATTACACAACAGCAGAGAAAATACTGTCTGAATGCAAGAGAACAACTCCAGTCAATCTATTATATACAAGACTGTATTTTGAGCTCAAAGAATGGCAGAAAATCCGGAGACCAATTCATGAAATTCAAGTCAAGGAGATGGACGAAACAAACCAATGGAAAGACAAAGATTTGAAAGCTTTTCTTACATCCTTGTATTGGATTGGAAAGCAAGCATTTGAACAAAAAGACTACAAAGAAGCATTGAGTTTTTTCTTGCAATTCACAATGTTGATTGAAAATCAAATCAGTCGAATTTATGAGCTGAAAGACTTGTTTTTAGATCTGATGCCTGAGGTGATTGAAATGGTGGACCAAGTTCTCGAGGGTGAAGAAGAAGAAAGATCTCAGTATAAGTTGGAAGAGTATCTTGAAGATCCATTGTACCAAGTACTGCATAAATACACACAAGGTGGATTTGACACTTTGATGGAAGAAAAGTATCTCAAAGCAATCATGTTTGAAACGTTATCCAAATTGATAGGAATCAGAGTATTCTACAACCAGAGCAAAGTAATTTTGAACATATTGCAATATTTTACCATATTTGAAGCCTATGCCATCATGGAAAATCGAGATTTGGCTATGCGGGAATTGCAAGAATTTGTCAAGAATGATGGTGAACACTACAAAGATGACGGATTTATGGAAACTATTTACAAGGAGGCTCATCTGTATTATGCCAACTCTTTATACTATCCGGAAGCTATAGGTAATGTTCATTTTTCAGTTAGGTTATATTGAAACTAAAGTTAAAATGTTCCTTATAGAATGTTGGGAGGCTTTGGTCAATACTAATGAAGTGAAAAACGATCGTACAAAATACAGATGGACTATGTATTCATACACACAAGGAAGAATTCTGTTTGAAGATCAGCAACATGTCAAGTCCATTGCCATGTTCATTCAATGCTCCAAAGTGAAATACGAACCTGGAGAAGTCTTCTTGTGGCGTCCAGCATTGAGTTGTATCTACTTGAAAAAGTACGAAAAAGCTTTGGAATTTTTCAAGAAATTCTGGAACATGAGAACATCCAATCTATTCAACAGCTCAGAACTTACCATGACATTCCTTGCTCAAGGATATTGTGAAACAAAATTGAAGAGACACAATGAGGCGGAAAAACATTTCAAACAAGCGGAAAAATTCAAAAGTGGAGATGATATTCCCTGTGTACCTTTTTATCGAATGATGGCCGCTTATGATCGGAAGAATAGCAAAGACACTTTCAAATATTTGAAGCTTGTCATGAAAAGCATCAAAAGTGTGGACAACCTTGTTCAATTTCTACAAGACAAGATTGTCGATGAAGGCAGGTACTTGAAAGATGATTGGAGAAATGTATTAGACGTCATTTCAGACCATTCACGAGCACTTTTTCCGAATCCAGAGTCGGATGTTCAACAATACAAAACTTATCGAAATTCCAGCTTGATTGTGTTATGCATTCTTAATAAAAAGTATGATTAACTGAATTGAGGAATTTGAGGTTGGATTTAGGAGTTTTTGTTAAAATTCTCAGATTTGGAAAATGCAAAATCCAGAAAGATATCATCGTCGATTAAAATTCCAAAGAAGAATAGCAAGATAAAATGCGATAAAATGTTACATCTTATGTTTCAAAATGACAACAAGCTCGTTGGTCGTTAGTTGCCGGTCTCATAGAAATAGCACAAGATGCTTGGAACTGGAAGTTCCTACGCAGTACGCAGATGGGAGCTGCATGAATTGTGGTGCGTAGCGTAGAACTGCAAAAGTAGGTATGTGCTGCTTTTTAGCAAGAGTTTTTTGCAGTGTGCTCAAGTCTCAACAGCTCGCTCCGAAGGGAACAATGCCTCCAACGGCTTCAACGGCTTCAACGGCTCCAACGGCTATTAGGTCTATAAAAAGCTCAAATATACACACACTCGCTATCATCCAATGCATGACACATAACTTGTTAAAAAATAAAAAGCAGCATACCACACGTTGTATTCGAAGACATAAATAAGGTGCAATCTACGCAAGAGGTTGTGTGAGCAACGCGGCTAGTAAAATTCCGATTTTGACGTCACCATGGAACGCACCAATGGCATTGCTCCGTCGCGTTTCGTCGTGAAATTCTGCAGAGTTCCCAGAACTGACAATTTACATACCTGTTGAATATTCCTAATTCAAAAGTGGGGATTT
Organism: Oithona nana; assembly: GCA_900157175.1. Classification (NCBI taxonomy): domain Eukaryota; kingdom Metazoa; phylum Arthropoda; class Copepoda; order Cyclopoida; family Oithonidae; genus Oithona; species Oithona nana. The sequence goes on from LT728044.1 coordinate 103,377, forward strand.
TCAAAAGTTCATGACGATATAATATTTTGACTCTATTTTTTGTCGCAATTCTGTCCAGTTCGTTGTCAACTCCTATAGAGTGAAGACGATTAACTATTTTTTTTTACATTTTTTTCGAAAAAATGGATTCAATTGATCCAATTCAAATATTGAAAACGCACTTTAAAATTGTTACTGACTTGTATAACATCAGTCCATCCAACTCCGATAAAAGGAGAAAATTACAGAAATTGATTCAAATGAAACATGGAGTAATTCCAACTCCAGAATTACTTTATGAAAAACATATTATCAGAGAATTCAATGAATCAAATGCAGTGAATTTGTCTTCACCGAGACTAAGAAATCCTACTTTTCAACCTGATCGTGAACCTAAAGTAAACACTGTCATTGAAGATCCTCAAAAGTTTTACGTCTATTCAGACTTGAACTTGATAATTTCCAAAGAACCAGTAAGGATTTATAAAGTTAAGCAGGCAAAAAACAGGTCGCCGACTGTTCATTTTCTTGGTAAGCAATGGGCCATCTTTACTTGCAAGCCAACTTACCATTTCGTTTGCATTTATCCGGCATAAGACTTTGGAAAGTATTGAAGTCAAACGGAATATTTTGGTTCGGCTAGGTAGGATAGGATGGCTTGATATTTGATAGGCTTGGGGGTCCCCTTGGGCAAGTTAGGTGGTAGGTAGGATAGGAGAAGCAAAATATACCGTTTCATTTCGATCTTTTCCAACTTTTCTTTGTCATTTTACTTGCTTTTGCATCGTTCGCAGAAGAAGTAGGTGATATACCCAGACTAGGGCTCCTGGCGAAACTGGGTTACCAAAAACGAGGCAAAATGCTTACCTCCTGGGTACCTTGGAAACAGCATAAAGTTCAATAACTTACAGAAAGTCCAGTTCAAATTGATAAATTAGAGTTTTGGATCAATACCATCAATACATAGCAATAATTCTCATAAAATAAAGAAAATATTTGTCAATTTTGCACATTTATTTTTAGCTTTTTTAGCAGTTGTATTTTTCAACCGGTTTTGAAACAAATCAAAAACACTTCCAAGAAATCTTAAGGACAATATAGAATAACTCGTTTCTAATCTAAAGGATTTTTTGCCAGTTGCAGTTTCATCCTTGAGACATGAAGAGCATTCCAATTCTCATCATTTTGACGTTGTCTGGAGCAGCTTTTGCAAGAGGAGATTGCCAAGGAACACTAAAATCAGCTTTTGGTGGAATTCTCGAAGAAAACAACATCCAATTGGTTGAATTGATGCATACTTACGATGCTTGTCCGATGAATTGGACCAGGATTGACTCCTCTTGCTACTTTATTCCAGAAGACAGGCTGAATTATGATGAAGCTAGGCAAAAATGTCATGAACTTTCTAATGGGGCAAGATTATTTGAACCGAAAACATTACTTCAAAATCAGTTGATTCATACTTTAGCTGCTACAACATGGGGCGTGACTGAAAAGAATCAAAGATTTTACTTGGGTATACACAAAAATGACTCTGGAAAGTAAGTATCAAACTAGCTTGAATTTTTTCTTTGTTAAAACCGTCAAAATTACAATTTCATTGCAGTTTCGTGTATGTAAGTAATGGAGAATCATTGGCTTTTGAAAATTGGGATGAGACTGAGCCTAATAATTCTGGTGGCAACGAGAGATGTGTCAACTTTTTCTGGTATGGTTCCGTAAATGGTACATGGAATGATTACCCTTGTAATATTACCTCCCAATTCATTTGCGAAAAGTTATTGAAATCAAATTGAAATAAACGCACATCTGACAAGCAATTTTTTGTTTCTTTATTCAAAAATACAAAAATGACGATTTTCCATGATGGCATAGGATTCAAAGATGGTAAAGTACTGCAAAATATTCAACACTTCTTTGCTTTGATTGTAAAACACCCTGATTCCTATTATTTTGGATAACGTTTCAAACATGATTGCCTTGAGATACTTTTCTTCAATCAAAGTGTCAAATCCTCCTTGAGTAAAATATTTCATTAAACTATACAGTTGATTTTCTTGAGACTTTTCCAACTTGAACTTTGATCTTTCTTCTTCATCACCCTCAAGAATTTTGTCCACTATTTCAATCATTTCAGGCATCAGATCTAAAATCAAGTCTTTCAGTTCATAAAATCGACTGTGACTATTTGAAGTCAAGATTGTCAATTGAAGGAAATTATCCAATGCTTCTTTGTAGTTTTTTTGTTCAAATGCTAGCTTTCCAAGCCAATACCAACATGTGAGGATGGCTTTCAAATCTTTGTTTATCGATTTGGCTGTTACGTAACTATTCAGCTTTTCTTGGATTTCATCAATTGGTTTCTCAATTTTCTCCCAATCTTTGAGCTCAAAATACAGTCTTGTGCATAAGAGATTAACTGGAGTTGTTCTTTGACATTGAGACAATATTTTCTCTGCTGTTGCATAATTCTTGGCTTCAATGAAGGCTAAAGCTCTGTAATAGTTGTAGTCTGGATTGATGAGGCTCAATTTAGTCAAAATTAAAGTGCATTCATTGTAGAGTCGTCTTTTGGACATCAATTTGATGTAGTTATCAAGCTTCAAAACTTTTTGGCTGTTTTGACTATTGGTGATTTCAATGGCGTCTTTAAAATATTCTAAGGCTTCCCATGGTTTCGAAAAGGCAAAATACACTTCGCCTGCTTGGTAAACCAATTCGGCATCATCCTGACACAGTTTGAGATGATTAATACTTTTGAATTGAACAGAAAACTCTTCAAATGTCGTTTTAGCCAAAAGTCTTGAAGGTTCGTCAATGTGCTGAAAAGCTGTTAACAGCTTTGACAGGTCTTCTTTAGAAAAGTGTTTCTTTCTCATTTGTTTCTTCATTATGTGCCAAATAGTTTTTAAGGCCTTTTCTTTTCCTAACAAGGGTGTATTTCGGTATGCATTCCATTGGATCGCAAAAGGACGCCATTCTTTGTGCCTCAACATTTTTTGCTGTAATAATCAGGTGTGTCTTTCTTTGGTGGTGCACGTGCATCTGAAACTAGTTGCCAAGCAAGATTTTAGATTTTACGACGAGACTCACCCTCTGCTCGGTCGGTATCAGAGACGCTTTATGGCGTCACCACAAGGGAACGCACCAATGGAAATGCTCCGTCCCGTTCCGACGAGAAAATTTTCTGTGATTCTGTTGTGATAAGCAGGGTTCCCAGAACTGACAACATTTCCAAAACATTTGAGAGTTTTACCCCATTTACATGAGGATTTTTTGAGAAATTCATGACGATATTATATTTTGACATTTTGGTTCTCATTCAGTTTATTTTCAACCCCTTTGAAGTGAAGACGATTAATTTTCTTGATTATAGAAAAAAATGGATAAGTATTCTATTTTTCATACTGAAACCTTGGAAAAACATTACCAAATTCTTTATAACATCGTTCCTGCAAACTCTGGTGAACGGAGAAAATTGCAGAAAAAATTAGAATTGAAATATGGAGTTATTCAAACTCCTAATTTACTTTATGAAAAACATATTATTACAGAATTCAATTGGCATACCGCATTGAATTTATCTCTGTCTAGATTTCAAGATCCTGATTTTCAACCTGGCCGGTATTTGAAAGTAAATACGGTCTTTGAAGACCCGGAAAAATTTTATGAATATCCGGAATTTAACTTCATAATTTCTAAAGAACCAGTCAAAGTTTACGAAGTTAAGCAGACCAACAACAACAGGTCTCCGATCGTTCGTTCTCTTGGTAGGCAATGGGCCATATTTAATTGTGAACCCAATTACCATTTTGATCATTTAGTTTACGAGCGTCTGTAGAAAAGCCTTACAAAATATTGAATTGAAACGGAATATTTTGGTTCGGCTAGGTAGGATAGGATGGCTTGGAATTTGATAGGCTTGGGGGTCTCTTGGGTAGGTTAGGTGGTAGGTAGGATAGGAGAAGCAAAATATACCGTTTCATTTCAATCTTTTCCAACTTTTCTTTGTCATTTACTTGCTTTTGTATCGCTTGCAGAAGAAGTAGGTGATATACCCAGACTAGGGCTCCTGGCGAAACTGGGTTACCACAGTTTTTTGTTTCTTTATTCAAAAATAGTACAAAAATGTATACAAATTGCAATATGTAGATTCAACCTCCACATCCTCCGCATCCACCACATCCACCCCCACCTCCATCCCCACCCCCGTCTCCTCCTCCATCCCCACCCCAGCCTCCACCTCCAGCATCACCCCCACCCCCAAACAAACTATCAAACACACCTCCACCTCCTCCTCCAAGATCCCCACCCCCATCTCCACCAAAAGCCCCACCACTTCCACACCCACCGCATCCCCCACACCCACCACATCCTCCACAAGCACCTGAATCACACCCCAAAACCATTCCACCCATCATAGCAGTCTCAACACTCAGTTCAGTCCCCGCTACGCAAAAATTGCTCATTCCACCCCCTTCTCCACCCCCACAAAACCTCAAAGTACTATTAGTTGGCACATGATTTCTTACATTCCACCCACAAAGCATAAAAAAGGCTACATCTCCTGTATCAAAATACATTGGTTTACTCTTCATTTTCATGGTTTTGGCACGGTTGATGGCACTTTCCACATCCGCAGGTCTAGGTTGCACCATCAAGTAGAGCATAGAAGTGACAAATGCTAACACAATATGTTGAATGGGGTCCTCCAATTTGGGTCCCAAAATGATATTTCCCTCATCTAAATCCACATGTAATCGTTTAGAATTGACAGAAAATCTGTAATGCCTCTCATAGTGAGACGTAAATCCTTTAGGCAAAGTAATACTTTCACCACTTTTTGTACGTAAATTGTAAAAATGCATTTTGAAGTAGCCTGGATTGCCAGGTATGCCAGGTTTGCCAGGTCGACCAGGCTTGCCAGGTACACCTGGTCTTCCATAAGTCACACCTTTCCAGGCAGCAGCACAAATGCACCAGTCGCCTTGGGTATCCTTGATGATCATTGCACGCCAAGGTAAACCACAAAATTCTTCTTCCAAATGTAAACTGGCTTCATGACCGATTGTATCTTGACCTACTAAATGCGCAACAACGGCCATTTTGTCGCCCAGAAACAATTGAATGACTGACATTTCTAAAGGCAGTGAATGGATCAAGTAGATTGAACAGACTTTTTGGTCGCCATCCATGATACTATGCGTGACTGCTTTGCACTCATTTTCGATACCTTCGGGTAGGGATCTGAGAGGTACTGGACCCCACATGGATTCGATATTTTCAGGCATGATACAGTCGTAATATGTACCGGCTTCTATGGTCAATTTTTTCCAAATTAGTGATTCGGGTTGGCGGAAAATCTCGCCTTTGCCTTTCAATTTAGTGTTGAATCTTCCACTCATTCTTTGTTGGAATTCGAATTCTTGGTCTTTCCGGATCTTGCTGAGGTCAATTGGGGAAGGAGTTATAGCTAAAGTTTTTTGGTCTCTATATGTGAGGCAAAAACAGTCAGTTTTCATATTGTGACTTTCAATTTCAAATTCTGTAAAGAAAAAATCTCGTCAAAATACAATCGACACACAGATTTTTACGCACACTATTGGAAAAGTCAAATTTTTGTCCAAAAAAAATCAATTTTGACAAAACTTTATAATTTTTCTCATGAATAACTCGTGAAAATGTTTGGGATTTGTACTTTTTAGTTTTTGACAACTCTGATCTCCCGAGAAAGTTGTAAAGTTTTGTCAAAGTTGAATTTCTGGACAAAAATTTGATTTTTCGAATAGTGTGCCTGTAGTATTTTCGAGACTTTTTAAACTTTAAAAAAGAATATTCATAGAAAAGATTACTTGTGCAGTTCATGGATTCCATGATTTTATTATGCATAATTTAATTCTATTTCCTTAGTCACCACAAAAGAGAACATCATGACATGATCTTTATCGACGCCATTGCGCCACCGATTTGGGATTAATTTGCACAAGGCTTTCTTTTTTTATAGTGTAGTAACATCGGTGGTGAGGATGTCTTGTAAATGTAGACTCAACATGAAGTGTTTCAAGAACAAGTTTACATCTTCGCTTCTTCTGGTTTTTGATCTTGGTCGCGAAGGAAAATGGGTGTTGTTCGTCCTTCTTTTTGTTCAATCGTTGTTGGGCCCCACTAGTTGTGGTCCATAGGGATCCGTTGTACAAAATGGGATGATGGTCGGAAAATTTCATTAAGGCTGACTGCCATACTTGAGGCAACTGATCGGATGCAGAGCGATGAAAAAATTTCTGATATCGTATCTTGTTCGGTTTGCTCCAATAAAATCCTTGCCACATCATGGATTTTGTCTGGTATGTTACAGTATACTGAACCGGTCCGGAAGCCGGAACCTTCTTCTTCCTCAACTGGACAGCAGTTCTATGATCAGATTTTTCAGTTTTCTTGATAAAGATGCTTTTCAACCAATTGATCGCATTGTCTGCTCTTTTTCTGTCCCGTTCAAGTGTTTCTTTTACCCTTGTCCACTTATCATCCATGGTGTTGCTACAGTTATTGACTGTCTCCTTGGCGTCCTCTTCCAGAACAATAACGTCAATTCCGAATCGAACTGAGTGATTCTTACTGCCTAAAATCACAGGGGCCTCAGTTTCTACTTCGACAGCTTGGACAGCAGGAGTTGTCGTAGCAGGTTCTTCAATCTTAACAACTTCTTTAACATTGATACATTCTCTTTTGGAATAATGGATAACTAACAAATGTAGAACAAGGGCACAAACCAGTGTTCCAAGTAAGCCAAAAACAAATATTGAATATTGCTCTATCAAAAACATAAGAAAAGTGACTTTCGGCTTGCTACACTTGTCATCGCGACAAGTCGAATAACGCAAGTGTTTCTTACTTACCCACGGTGTTCTGCTACCGCGTTGCACACCTGTGACGGAGGATAGACTACGACACACAATTGTCCTTAGAGCCATTTCGAGGAGAACTAGCTTTTCTTTCCGATTTGCACTTGTATTACTCGTCTTATGAAATATGTCCTATTCTTCAATTAACAAATTTCTCTCGAATTTTGGCAATTTTTGTTTGTTTACAACTTGGCAGCGTTATCGTTACTTTTAGTTTTAATTTTTTTGGTCTGGTCAGTTCTTGGATTTTGCCGTTTTTTGACTAAAGGACATGATTTGACTTGTTCGTTCCCCTTAAAAAAATTTCCCAAAGAAATACTTTGTTTCCTCGGAAGGGTTTTAGCCTTTTTACTTTGACGTTGCGCGATTTGACGAATGTTTTACATCGTTTTTCGTCTGGTAACGTTGACTGCTAAAGCTTTCAAAACAAACTGAGCTGAGTTGACGTTGAAAAACAGTAAAAACTGAGAACTTACGATTAAAACGCAGAGACGAATTTCGTTGAAAATTTGAAAGGTAAGAAGTTATTAAATACTCACTTCAGGTTGTCTTGACCCTCCTGGTTGATCTTCGATTAGTGCCACAGGATAATCTCCGTTATGCATTGAGGCAGAGTCCAACATTTCTTCAATTATGACTCCAGGATACGATTGGTTCCTTTCAGCCTCGCCAACTCCTTTTCGAATGGAATAGTTTCGTCCTGCATTGGAGGCCATAGACGATCGCCGATTACTTTCCATTGCAGTCGCTGCAAATTGTTCACTTCGCATCGAACTGCTTCTTTTCAAGTGACCAAGAACAGAATCTTCGATAGTTCCCTTGTCGAATCCATCGTCATTGACTGCTCCAATACCCTCATAAGCAAACTCTTCTCCTTCGGCCTCAGAAGCAATAATGCTTGGTGCCTGAAAATTTGCGACTTTTTTAGTCATTTAGTCTTCTAACAACTCTTCGATGATCTTACTCGATGCAGATTTTTAGTTGATTGTCCTCTTCTAAAGTTGGGAGTCTGAGGTGGATAGGGCATGGCCATCGGTGATGGTGGAATTCCATAATGGTACTAGAATAATTTATATAAATACTGATGCTGCTGCCAACTAAGTCACACTATTTGTCCAAAATTTTTTCTCGGGAAATCAAAGTGGTCAACAACTAAAAAGTGCAAATCACCAACATTTCACGAGTTTTCCACCCAAATTTTTTTTTTTGACAATTTTTCTCGTGAAATCAAAGTTGTCATCAGCTAAAAAGCCCAAAACCACAACATTTTCACGAGTTTTTCACCCAAAAAAATCGACAATTTTCTCGGGAAATCAAAGTTGAATTTTTGGACAAAAAATGAAGATTTCGATTAGGAACAGTGTGTTACGTACCTAAAGCAAGACGAGAATTATCTTCATAGGTGACTTCTTCAATACAAGTTTCAAAATACAATTTTGTGCCATTTATAGACTTGGCCTTCATCAAAGGTAGATCATGACACTGTTTTTCCCAACCTCCAAGTTTCAAAGGCCACTGATACAATCTGACATTGAGTTTAGCGTTGTTCCCATACTTTTCCACTTGAACTTGATCATGAGCAATCCAATGCACATCCTTGAGCTTCACTGTGTAATGACATCCTTTCAAAATATTCATTTGAACCTCATTGTCAATCATTAGTAACTTTCCATTGGGTGGTTCACCCCTGAACATTGCTCCAGGTTGAGCAAAATCTTTACCATCTTTGCCAAAAGTTTCTTTCCATAAAGTTCGTGTTTGGCCTTCGGCATTGACTAACTTTGAGCCTTTGGATCGTTCATTGACTGAGTCATCATGAGGTAAGATATGTCCAAGTAAAGCTACAGTTTCTTGTTCATACAAAATTGGATGGCATTGATGTGTATGCCAAACAATGTCCATATCATAACAAGGCACTAAAAAGGTGTTTGGATTCTTGGATTTCAAGTATAGATACATTTTGTACCTTGAAATACATTTTTGCAAAAAAGACTTGGATTTGTAATGTGGTAATGACACTTGGTAGAAAAAGGACTTTTGACGTTGGATCGCCTCAGCAATGTTGTAATCCATTCTGGAGACATAATCTGTTGCAATGACTTCTTTAGGATGATCAAAAGGTTCACTTGGAAATTCTTGACTCCAGCATTGTTGGGTTTTGCTTCTCAAAGATTGAATGTTTTCGATGTTGGTTTGAAAATTGACGCGGCGACCAAACAATCGTTCCAGATCGGATTTGTAGAGACATGGAGCCAGCATATGGACTTGCCAGACCCATTGAACATCAAGGGGTGGAGCATATTGCAAATCATCTTCAAAATTATCTGACAAAGTTGTTATCAATGGAAGCCAACAAGTTTCATATCGTCTTATGGAATTTCGCACGTAATTTTCTTGGTAAAACTTGTCTTGGCCTTGAGAATCGATTTTTCGTAAAACTTTCAAGTGATCCAAAATGTCATGTTCGGTTACTGATATTTCAATTTTATAAGCGTTGTAAGCCATTTTGGGATTTTTGTAGTTTGGGTTTCCCAAACTAGATTTTTGACTTTTTTGTCCTCTTTTGTTTACATTTTTGACAGGTGACAGTTCAGTAATGCGTCACTGAATTCACGCAACCTTTGAATGTATGTTTCAAGGCGTTTCGAAAAAAAAAAATATATTTCGCGGTAAAATACCTGATTCTGGTAGAGAAACTAGTTTTCTATACAACACATGTGTTTTAGACTGTGCATTGTTAGATTCAACATTAACATGGGTTTCAATTTTACGGTACATAGCAATATCATCTTCAATTTACGTTCAAGGCATCACAAACACTCCTGCAAACCTCTCCTACGGAACGAACTTCACACGACCCTCTAGGCCGACTTTTAGGTATGAAGACGCATTTAGAATGGATGTCGTGGTTTACAGTATCAACACTGGATTATCAGCTGTACTGTTGAGGAACATTGTTGGAAACTCAAATCCGGATCTTCAACTACGAATTCAATACCACTTCAGGCACTCATAAATTGAGGTATTTGTTCAAGGAACCAAATTCAACGTTGAATAAACTTTTATTGGCCAAAGTTATTTGAAAATGTTCAGCACAGTGTAAAAATGCAAAAAGGTTTTCTTTTAATAACAATTGCTGCTTTTTTACGCAGTGAAACAATGAGTGCGCGCGCTTTATTTGTACCTGGCAAATAAGATATGTACTGCATACAATCGCAATACGTCGCCTTTTGCGACTCTACGAGTTTCCAAATCGAAATGCCTGGCAAATAAATATTTTGTCCATGTTGAGAATATGTTCAAGTTAATAAATCAAATCAATTGTACTTTGAAGTTGAAGATTCTCTGAAATAAAAATGTTGATAATATGATCCTTGTCTTTTACACATTATTTGTTGAAGCATTAGCTTGTTCTAAATCTGGAAGTGTTTGGGAGAAACCAGATGTAGCCACATTAAGTTCAGATGATTCAAGAAACCTAGCCTCAACTTCCTATGAAGTATCAAAACCTTATCCACACCCAGATACAACACTGTATCCTCCATTTAATCCAATAACTAAAACTACAAGAACCAGACCAACTAGACAACCATTTTCAACAAGAAAACCTCCCATATTTCCTCCTCCAACCATTCCACGAGCAACAATACCAACCATTCCAACAATACCAATCATTCCAGTAACAACATCTTCAACAACCATCCAATCTACAGATCTTCAAACAACAACCAATGTATTGTCAGCTAATGAAAAAGCAGAGGATATCGAATGTTTTAGAATCTTAAAAATACCACAGATTACAGCAAAATGTCAAGATTGTGACCAGCATTGTAGCAACAAAAAAGAAACTTCAACTACTAAAGGAACTACTAAAAGAAGTCACACTAATTCTGCCACATCATTTTGGTTTTGGTAAATGGTAAATGGTAGCTCAATCTTTGAAATACACTAGATTTTATTATTGAAATCGTTTCATTCTGGATCTACATTTGATCAAATAACAACCAACATGGAAAATCACATCTTTGAAAGAGTATCCGATAAAGAGACCCATACTTCCACCCACCGCCACCAAAGTAGCAGCTGAATCATAGACGTATTGCTCAGTTGTCTGTTTGACTGTAGTTGTCATGTATCCAATCCACAATTGAAAAGAGGAGGAAAATGGCACGACATTACTGGCAAAGGGGACAGAAATCAGATTGTAAGTGATCCTGGTACAGGAAGGTACACATTTTTTGGACATGATTGTGTTCCTTTGAGTGTACCATATTTTCTTGAGTATTTGTAATGCTTCTGTATCCTGGGTACAATTGAGTAAGGTGCTACTATTCATAGGTATGAATCCCAAAATGGGTGTTGAACAGTTGGAGACTAAATTCAACTCTTCAATCAATGCATTTCGAGCACAATTTTGAAATTCACTCATTTCTGTATCTGGAATACAGCTGGATACATTTCCCACTGTCAGCTTACTTAGTTTGGTGAAAGTTTGCTTTTCTAGTCTGATATCCATTCCACCAGTCTTGTCATCACTGGCACTTGCAATGTCTAAAACTGAGAATTGGTAGGGATAATTGTCGGCTAAGAACCAATATTCTTCACCACTTTCATGGGCAATCAATTTGTAATCCATGGTTTTGCGTAGTCCAATTTTTAGGAATGTTGAAGGTTGGAATAATTTTCCACATTGAATTGTGTAACACAGTCCAAAACTTTAAGAAAACAATTTTCATATTTCATTTTGAGATATAAAATATAAACTTACCTATATGAAAATGTAGACTTCAAGTTGACTTGATTTTGTTCAAATTGTTCAATGGTTTCATTATCAAATATCTCATGTTTTCTATAAGAATTGTTCATAAATGCTTCATGAGTTGCCATCACTTTTCGTTCCTTCCAAGCTTGTCCCGGACAAATGGTCACTGATGGTAATTGCAGTTCGATCTCATCAATACTCTCCATTGAATCCAGAGTGGCATGTCCCAAAAATTTTCTGACAACTGAAGATATTTGCACTGCAAAAACTGCCAAACAAAGTAGTTCTACTACGATTTGAAAGATTCTGATCTTCTCTAGTGCCATTGTGGGACTAAATGAACAACCTTCTGTCAACTCGCTTGATGGTACACAAGACGTAATGATAACAACAGTGTGTCAACACTCAAACAAAGGCTTTCACAATGACGACGTGACAAGATCATACATTTTTTATGTGGTACCACAGGTGGTAAATACAAACATTATCTACATAATGTGCAAGGTGCACTGTACAAAATACACTCCATTTATTTAGCAGCGCAAATGTTTTCGGTATAGACATTACAAAATTCCGCTCCATCGTTGTCAATTCCAAAGGTAAAAATGACCTGGAAAATTTTGGGGACAAAATTGGCAATGTATTCTTGGCATAG